>JANQBS010000564.1:0-13814 GCA_033085395.1 Xanthoparmelia taractica | reverse complement strand
TATAATCTAGCTTTCTAAGTTTACGTAGTAGAGATCTATTAGTCTTTCGCCACACGTTCTATATATTAATAAATAGACGTATCTTTATGTTCGACACGTAATTTTATATTAGAACTATAATTAGAACAAGTTAATAATAGTATATAACGAATAAATTAAGTCTAAGAAGAAACTATCTAGCTAAAAAGAAATATCTATAAGGGACGCCAAGGCCTGTAGAGGCTAGTCCCAATTGGGAAGGAAAGTCGTAGTCTCAATTGGGAAGATAATCCGACTTGGTGTTGCAGGTCTATGTAATTATCACACTCGTAACATTATCTCCCCCCTTAAATAGCGATGTCCCAGCGCTATAGAAGAATGGTATTCGTATATAGAAATGATTTAGAACGCCTTGAAGGAACGCATGCTATTGTGTAGGAACGAGTTATGGGGTATTTCGATTTGCCCGCGACTGGGCTTCTTCGCTGAGTCTATCGCAATGCTGGCGAATAGATTCAAATAATAAATAAAATCTA
This sequence comes from Xanthoparmelia taractica, assembly GCA_033085395.1. Classification (NCBI taxonomy): domain Eukaryota; kingdom Fungi; phylum Ascomycota; class Lecanoromycetes; order Lecanorales; family Parmeliaceae; genus Xanthoparmelia; species Xanthoparmelia taractica. The sequence goes on along the minus strand of JANQBS010000564.1, from coordinate 13,299 downwards.
ATTAAAGTCTGGTTTCATATCGGGCCTAGCGCGGTTTATTGAGATATCGTCTATAAAATTTATTTATTACTTTCTTAGAGTCTTCGAATTTATTTTAATTAATATAATATTAATTATTATCTTTATTTAGATCGATTTATTTAACTTTATATTAAAATTTCTTATAATAACGTCTAAAGTCGAGTATATCGTTTACGTTTTATAACTCTTTTTCATTAATTATTATTAATCTAAGAGAATCGTGCTTCTATTCTAATAAAGAATTTATAATTATAGATCTAAGCATCTTAGAACTAAAGATTAAATAAATCTTTATACTATAAGAAAGTTCTAAATAATATAAGATATTAACTCGTTTAATAATTCTATATAGATCGAGTTACTTATCTTCGAGATTCTTATAGGGGCGTTCGATTCTAATATTCTTAAACGATAGCTAGACTTAGTCGCTTATATCGTACGTGATCTCTTTACGATATTTATTCGCTTATAACTTTATAATCCTATATATTCTCTCTAATTATAATCGTCTAAATTTTAGAATCTTCTTTATTCTAATCGTGATATCTTCTACTTTTAAGACTTATAGACGTTCGCGTGTAATCTTATAGAAAGTATAATCTCGATTAAAAGATATACGAGAATAAAAATCTCGATTAAAGTAAAAGAAGATAAGAAATATAGCGAATAAGATGTTATTATTATTACTAAATTCGATTATAGATATTTATTTAACTTAATTATCTTATAAGTAGTTATAATAGATATAAAGACCTCGCTTTATATTCTAGTTAGTTCTCTCGATCTAATTATTCGTTTCGAGATAATATATAATAAATAAGTTAATTTTAATACGTAGTCGCTTATAGAGACTTCTTTAGAGCGTAGATATAAATTATATACCTCTATCTAATATAAGAGATTATAATAATTTATGTAATCGAAAGAGATTTCATATAAGAATTTAAATAAGTTCTTCTAATAAATAATTATTATCTCTTTAATAATATAAAACGTAATAATATTTTTTTATAAGACGATATATAAGAGTGTAGATAACGTTAAAATCGTTTAATAGAAGTAGATTAGTAATAAAATCTATAGAAACGTCTTATCAACGACCTTAAGAAATTAAAAGTAATATTAATAGTTTATTTATTTTATCTCGAGGGACTTTACTACGTTAATAATAATAGTAGTTGCGAATATATTATTTAATCGTTTTAACGTAGCTAGATTAATAGTAGTAACGTAGAAATAAGTTAATCGTTCTTCGTATTCCTAAGTAATTATTAAAAGATTAATTATAAATCTTTCTTAATAACTTCGTATAAAACTCGATTAAGATCTATAGTAGTTCGTTCTTAAAGAGAGCTTTATTAATAATACGATATCGACTTAGCGTGTGACTATAAAGTTTAACTTAATTATAGCTTATTATTTCACGGAATTTATTACACGTAGAATTCTCTTAATTAATCTTGTGAATTCGTTTAAATAAATCTTCTTTAACTTCTATAACTCGAATTTAAACGCGATTCGAGATAAGAATCGTTTAATATTAATATTAACTTCTCTTATTAGCTTCGTTCGCTAAGATAAATAATAATATTCTTATTAGAGCGTCGGCTTTATTATTAACTATTTTCGTATAAAAGATAATCTAAAAATTAAATTTAGATAGAATATCTAGATAGCGAGCTTAACGACGTGTAAGCTTCTTATTTTTCATAAAGATTTTTAAGATTTAATAATTAGTAAATACTTAAATAGATAGCTCGATATATTCTAATTCGAGTTATTAATATTCGAAGTATCGAATAATTATTAATAACTCTTTATTATAGATATAATAATTACATTTCGCTAAGATTATACTTTTACTATAGAATATTATCGAATAAAGAATTTTATCGTCGTTATATTGAGATAAGATCTCTTTTAGTACGTAGTTAGAAAAATCGATTTTAAGAATAGTCTAACGTTTAAGATTAAAGTAACGTAGAACTAAGATAATAATTATACGCTTTTTGAGATCGTCGAATAACTTAACGTAAATCTTATTTTAGATAAAGAAAGTATTTTTTTTTATAAGATTAATTAGAAATTTAATTAACTTAGAAAACTTATAAATAAAGTGTTAATAAAAGTTTATAAATCTTATAAAGTCTTAAATCTTCTTTAGATTCGTAGAGATACTCTAATTAAATATAATCTCGATCTTATAAGAGTTTATTTATAAATTAATTTCTAATATAATAATTTCTAAAAATATAATCTCTTTTATATCGAATTCGCATTTCTTAATATTAATCTATAGATTAGTCTTTCGCAGACGTTAAAGAACTTATTTAACGTGCTTTTAATATTTCGCTTTCTTTTAACTATAGATAAGAATATTATTTAGATAGACTTAATAGAAATCGTTTAGGAAATCGAATAGAATATTATTAATATATTATTGAAACGTGCTCGATTTATTTATTAATTCGAAGAATAGTACTTAATACTTATACGCTTCGAGAACTATAATAAAGATTATATAATTCTTACTATTAAGATTTATTCGTAGCTTATTAAATACGGCGATAATATCTAGATAAATAAAATATCGATATTTCTTAATTTTATTAATAATCTTCTCTATTAGTGAGAATAAGTATCGATTATATTTCGTTATAATATTTAATTTTCGATAATTTATATAAAAACGAAGATTATTATTAACTTTTAAAATAAATAAAATTAATAACGAATAAAAAGTCTTACTAGAAGTAATAAAGTTCTTAAATAAATTATTTATTAAATATTCTTTAATCTTTTAAAGCTTATAGAGAGATATATAATAAGCGCGACTCTAAGACGACTTAGAGTTATTAATAAATTCGATCTTATAATTATAAAGACGATGCGAAGAAAATTAATTGATTTTAAAACGATTAAAGATATTTAAAAACTTATAATATTAAAAAGAGAGTAGCTTCTTAACGTCGTCTAGATTCTAAATTGTAATCTTTATTAAAAAAAGATTAATTTCTTTCGCTCTAGACTTAGCGTTATATATTATATCTTAATTAATATCTTTTATTAATATCGCGAATAATTAAGTTCTAAAGTACTTCACCTATTTAATTAATATCGCAAAGAGAGTAATAGCGATGCTATAAATAGAGAATAAATAATTCTTAGATATAGATTATAGGCGAATAAGAATCTTTAGCCGAGATTAAATTAATTTAAGAGTCTTAATCGAGAATATCGATTTTATAAAGAGATAAGTAATAGAAATAGAAGGAGTTTATAACGAATAATCTCGAAAGAGAATAAAGTCGTTACTTATATCTAGAAGTATATCAAAGCGATTTATTTATAATTTGTCTAAGATAATTATATATTATCTTAAATTCGCTATAAATATTAAAATTATAAGTTTCTTATATCTTAAAAGAATAAGATTTAAATATATAACGTAAATAATAGATTTCTTACTAAGTTATTTATTATAATCTCGAATTAGTCTAGACTTTATAAAAGAAACGAGTTATATACTTAGCAATTAATAAATCTCGTAAATTAGACGTTTATTAATAAACGCGTATTTAATAGTCTCTATATTAATAAGAATTTAAACGTAATAAGTCTTCTCTTAAGAAGTTAGACTTTCTTAAATTAAAAATAATTTTAAGATAAATAATTTACGTTAAATTTCTTTTAAATTATATAAGAATAGAATCTTATCTTAATTCGTGACTATAAATAAAATTACGAGTTTTTCGAGTCGAATTATTTAGACTTCGACTTCACAAAATTCTCTTTAGTCTAACTTTTTATTTTATTAATTTAATAAGGAAATTAATATTTCGAGTAAGCGATTAATAAGTGTCTCTTCTTATAATAGATATAATAGATATCTTTCTTCTAATCTTTAATAGTTTTTCGCTATTATTACTTTATAGCGAGAAAGAAGCGTCAAGAAATTAGATTTATTCGAGAAAAGAAGATATTTATAAGACTAGATATAAACGTTACACGCTTAAAGACTTATATCTTATTCACTACGTCCTTAATCTTCTTAATTATCTTTTCTTAATATATAATATAATACTTATTATTTATTCGAGTTAAGAATACTTTTAAGGCGAATATCGTAATAAACTCGATAGAGAAATTAGCTTAGACTATACGAAGACGAGGAGCGAGCTTCTTATTTATATCTCGAAGTTAGACTTTATCTAATATATTTAACTTTATAGCGAGACGTCTAAAGTCTTAATAGAAGTCGCTAAATAAGAGATCTTTCTATTTTAAGATCTTATACTCGCGAGCTCTATTTACTTTATAATTTAAATTCTTAAATAATTTTTATAAATTATTTAAAATTTTATTAATAATTTAATAAAGATTAAAACTTAGACGATAAAATCGAGTATAGATAACTTTAGTTACTTTCTTATTAGTACGTGACTTAACGTAAGCGATCTTAACTATTTTATTATCGAAATAATCTTAATTAATCTTTAGCTTATTAGATATCTAACTAATTTAATTATCTTATTAAGATTCTTTTTCGTTAATTAATACTAAAGAATAAGAGAACTTTTCGAAGCGTCTAGCTAAGATTTAAATCTATATCGAATTAATAGATTTCTTATAAGATCTTCGAAGTTGATGCTAAAGATTCTATACTTATTATTATAGATAATTATAGATTACTTAAAGTTAATCGAGTGTAGTTCTAGTCTTCTTCTTCTTTCTTTATTTTTTCTTATATTTTAGCTTATAATTTAAATTTTCTTTAAGTAGAGAGTCGTATAATTAAGTAACTTTCACCTTAAGATCGCGCTATTTACGAAGCTTATTTAAGATAATTAAAAACTCTTTAAAATTCGTATTAGTCTATTAAATTAGCTATTTTTAAATAACTATATTTTAGACGAAGATAAGATTCTTAAGCGCGCGAGAAATATTTCTAGATAATATAGACACTCGTCGATCTAAAGTATTTTTAAGATAATATTTTAAATTAAGGAAAAGCGTAAGATAGATTACGAGATCGATACTCGCCTAAGAATTCTTTACGCCTTACTTCGTATTTCGAGATATTCTATAGAAGCTATAAATAGATCATTAAGTGAGTAATATCGAGATATCGTTCGATTTTATAAAGAAGTAATAATTTTCTTTAAGCTTTTAAATAGAATTACTTTTTTATACGAAATTTACTTAAATCGAAATTAAAATTAATACGATAAAAACGAACTTAGCTAAGTTTATAGTGAGTGCCCTAGGTCGATTATAATACACGTAATAGTTATTTAAATAAGATATACTTATAGACGAATAGATTTTAAAGAACGCTTTATTAATGCGTGACGTCGAGAAGTAAGTTATATAAATAATTCTTGCTAGCGTATATATACGACTTTAACTACTATATTAACTAATAATAAACGGCTAAACCGTGCTAGAAATATATTTAGAGCACACTAATCGATAGATTAATCGCGTGACTCACAGTCGCGTCGCGAAGTTAAGTATTGAGTGAATATATTAATATATTAAGTAGGTGTTAGTTTTATAGTAAGATTCTTTACGAAAGACGTATATATTCGTTTCTTAATCGTTCGATGCGCTATAAAGACTAAGAGTCGTTAAGATATAATTCTTTAATTCGCCTAAATAATTAATATAAGTTAATTTTAATTATAGTATACTATTAATATTTAACTATAAAAAGGCACTTTATATAATTTAGAAGCTATCTTACTATAATTTCTTTAATCTCGCTTGCTTATAAGTCTTTAATAATTTTATATAATTTAGATCTTCTAATAATACGTTCGTATAATTTAAAAGATATTAATTCTAAGATAATACGTGTTAGTGTCTTTTAGAGTTATCGATTATATCGCGAACGAGTTCTTTTAGCTCGCACGTCTAACGAGCGTAATAAGAAAATAAGACTTAATTTAATATTAGAACTACAATTAGAATAAGTTAATAATAATATATAACGAATAAATTAAGTCTAAGGAGGAACTATCTAGCTGAGAAGAAATATCTATAAGAAACGTCAAGGCCTGTAGGGGCTAGTCCCAATTGGAAAGGAAAGCCGTAGTCCCAATTGGGAAGGTAATCCGACTTGGTATTGCAGGCCTATGTTGTTATGAGCATGGATCTTCGGATTCGATCCTTTCTAGTTCCTGCTTGGCTAGATCCTGAAAGAAGCTATCAAGCTACTAGTACTTAGCTAGATCTCGCTGAGAAGAAATTATTATTATTTTCTTAATTTATAACTTGTTTATAACAATTGATAGCAACGCCTAATTTGCTTATATTAGTATTATTGATTACTTAATACGTTGGCTATTAGATTTAGTCGTTCTTCTATTATCTTTTACTTTTTATTCTATTACGTTGCTTCTCTAAGCTCTTGCTTAGAGATCTTCTATTGAATATTAATCTTTTTCTTATTATTTTTATTATTATTAGTAGCTACTACTGTAGAAGTTATCGTTATTAATCTAGCTATCTTAGTATCTCGTGAAATAGTTATTCTAGCTTAATAACTGCGAGACTTTGTTACTTTCGATCACAAATTCGATATAATAATCGATTACGTCACTTATTAAGTCGTTTAGTATTTTATTAAGAATATCTTTAGGCTAGTATAAGCTACTTTCGAAGCATCTATATCAGCTATAGTAAGAACTTAACGTGTTAGGTTTCGATCGTTATCAATTGATTCGCTTATCGAGTTTTAGTAAATTTGATCTAAGGATTAGGTCGTTGATAAAGTAGTAGTTAGAAACGCCGTGCTTATCTTTAAATTAATTATAAATTATCTACGACGATAGTTCGAAAACATAGCTATCACTACTTCTGATACTGTTACGAGCGTTTCTCTCGATGCTATCTCACAATTAGCTAGCTTAGTAAATCGGCTCTTAGATCCGCTTTCGAATCCGCCTTTAAATTCTTTAGATTCGTTTTTAAATTCTTCTATAAAAGCTATATCTATAGGATTTATAAGAAATACACTTAAGTTATTAGAAGTATCTATATCTTATATTATAATTAATAACTTCTCGAAAGTATAGCGAAATAAGATAACTGCTATTATAATATAAGTTATTATTATAGTCAATCAAGTAACTTTATTAGATTAAGCTTAAGTATCTCGAGCGAAACGACCTTCTTAATTTCGATTATAAGATATTAATTATTTCGATCTAGATTCTTAAGCTGCTTCGATAGAAGTTAAGAAGATTTATGATATCTATTATAACGTCTTTAGCTTTATTAATCGACTACGCGTTAAGGTGACGTTTATAAATACTATTACACTTTATTAGAATATTGAATTCTACTTGCTTAATATCGCTAATAATTAATATATTAATTAGCTTATCTACATTAATAGAATAGGCCTTCGTAACGATTCTAATAACGTTAAGGAATAATATAACGTCTTGAAAGCTAGGTTTCGTGACTTATCTAGCAAATTATTTACTCTACTTAAATCGATACGCTATATTATTAAGGATACACGAAGTAGACGAGATTCGACGAATTATATTTCTAGTATTATTCTTAATAGTAAGAATACTGATATCGTTACTACGAAAGCTACTTAAGTTCTATTAGTATATAAGTATATTAATAACGAGCTGAGAAGAGATCTCTCTCGGTTCATCGATAACTTTATAGTAATAAGTTTACTTAAAGAATTAAGATATTAAAAGAATATCTAATATAATATCTACGGATTTCATAAATCTTATAATATATTATAATTCTTGAATCGTTATGATTAAGCTAAATATAATAAAGATAAGCAAGATTAATATAATATTAATTCTTTTCGTTTAAACTTTATTTTATAACGCTCGTAGGCTGGCGATTTTTCTTATAATAATAACGAATTTAGCTATAATAAGCCTTTAAGACCTTACTATTTTGATAGCTCGAATTCTTACGGCCAATCTTTCTTTTCTTACGATAGTGAAAATAGCTATTAAAATAATAATAATATTAATTTATCACAGATATAATCGCAGTAGCAGTAAGGGTCTTCGCTTAACACTCGTTAGTCTCTTTAGATTATTAATAAAAACGTAAACGCGTTTTTTTCTAAGACGAATTAGATACGATTAAATTTAAATAATAATAGCTATGAAAGTAATCGTTTTAAAAATCGAAATTCTTTTAAATCGTATTTCAATAAATCTTAGTAGCGTCTTTATATTAGAGCGTATTAATATAATATCGAGTCTAAGAAAAAAAATAAACTTATAAACGATTAGAAATAATATAACGTCTACGAAGAAGTATTCTATTAAAGAGCGAAATAGGCATATAAACGAGCTGCTAAGAATAAGGAATACTCGGATCCTAATAATTAGAAATACCAGGATCGCGATAATATGGTGAAAGCTTACTTCCTTACGAAATTAGTGCAGATATATCAATATCGTTATTACGACTCGGATTTCGAATTTAATAATCAATTATATAAATATATTCGTATTACTTATAATAGCAAGCAAAGCTCGAGAATCGCTATAAAGACGACTTCTACTTCGATAATATTAGTTATTTTTACTATAGTTATAAAAGCGAGAATATTAAAATTAGAAGGCACTAAAGAGTTAAAAACGATATTTTATGCGTCGAAGATTATTTATTTTAATACTATTAACTTTTCTAAAGAAGGTTATACTTTTCAAGATTATCGCTTCGTTATCGCTCTAATAATATTCGTTCTAATTAATATAAACTATAAATTATACTTCGATATTAAATATATTATAAGTCTTATCGATCGGAAATTTCTTTTTAAGATTCTTTTAGAAATCTTTATTAAGAAGATAATAACACTTATAATTATGCGAGGCTTAAGAACGAATATTTATAATATTAGCGAGTATATTCGCTTAAAGATATATCTTTCTAATAAGAGTGATATAGCACGTATTTAGCGGGAATTTTATATTATCGATAATCTTATAATTAAGACTCTCGTTAAAATTAATATTATTAAGTTAAAAGAGATTATTCTTAATGTAATAAGAAATATTATAACTATTACTTCGTGTAAGAATATCGAAGTAGTTATTATCTCTATTAATTCTCGATTATAAATTAAAGTTACTATCTTTAGCAATAAAAGAATAATTATTTTATCTTATTTTAATGTTACTATTTCTATTATTAATCTTAAACGTCGATTTCTTAATCTATCTGCGAATCGTGACTTTATCTTTAAATCTTAGAAGCTTAATATTCTCTTTATCTATATTTACGTTATAAATTATAACGTGTCGAAAGTCTTTATGAAAAATAACACTAATCGCGCTATTAATTTATTTCGTAAAATTAAACTCGATATCGTTACGAATTACGAAGTAGTTAATTATTTCTCGATCGATGCTTTTTAATATAATTTTACTATTAGAGTATCGAAGCGAGCTAGATCTTAAAAATAAATTAAGTTTAGCTTACGAAAGCTAATAGCTATTATTACTACTTTCACGACTATTATAACTTCTTTCGCTTAAGCGATAAAAGAAGTGCACTTTATAGAAGTTATTATTTATAATACTTTAGAAGCTCGTTTCACGCTCGCTACTATAATAGCAGACTTTTCTTTTTTATAATAGAATACAAATAATATTAGAAACGTATCTAAGTTAAAATAAATAAATATTTCTCTATTTAATAATTAAAGAGATCTTTATAAATTAGATTAAGTATAAGTATATTCGCTGAATTAGAAGAATAAAGAGATTATTGATAAAGAATTCGATAAGTTATATTTCCAGGATCGGATGAAGTGAATTATTACTACTACGTTCTTCTTATTCTCGTGCTTCGTTATTTAAAAAATTACTTCGAAGAGCGAACGTAAAGGATATATCGTGATAGATATTTGAGCACTTAATAAGATTACTATATTAGATATTTACTTGATATCTTCTTAAGTAGAGATCCTAGTAGTAGTAAGAAATATTAAGTTTATTTTTACGATTAATATAGCAAGTTTCTTCTATTAATAATAGATTAATTTAGCGCATCGATATTGTTTTATCGTGTCTTCTTATCGAGGCTAGGAATTATTTAAGATCTCTATTATAAGCTATTGTAATTCTTTAGTTTACGTGTAACGTATAATCGATCGAATTCTTAAATTATTTCGATATTTCTATTATATTTATATCGATAATATTATAATCTTTTTAGCGTCTTTGAAAGAGTACGAATCTTATTTATAATAAGTCTTCTTAAAGTTAGTAGAAATAAATATTTATCTATCGTCTCGAAAATTCTTTCTCGACTATCTTATAATATAATTATTAAATCAAAAAGTCGATACTTTAGAATTAACTATTACTTCTAATAAGCTAGCTATTATCACGAATCTATATTTCTCGAAGACTCTCGACTAGCTTAAGAAGTACTTAAGTCTTATTAATTATCTACGATAATATATTTTCCACTACGCCGCTATAGCTAAGTCACTGCAATTACGTAAAATCTTTCTTAATTAATATATACGTCAGGGTTAGAATTAGGATATACGGGGTATTACACGCAAGAAGCTAGCGAATAGCACGTATTTTTCGATACTCACTTTAAAAGAACTAAATATCTTTTATTAGCTGCAAAAATTATTCGCTTCTTCTATTATTCTTTATTATTTCGATAAGAGGCGATAGTTATATATAAATCTCGATGCTAGCAAGAAGTTCGGATTCGACGCTTACGTCTATTATTCTTCGAGCTCGTCGATCGCTATCTCTCACGATAAGAATACATTAAAGTAGAAATCGTAGTAATTAATTCTCTTTCTAAGTCGGCTATTCATAGATATTAAAATTCGCTATTAATTTATCGAGCTAGAAGTAACTAGTCTAATATAAGTTATAAAGAAGATTCGTTATATAATTGAAGCTTTTATATTAATAATTATTATTTATATTAATTATTTCGTAGTAGTATCAATTATTAGATAGATTAGTCTTAATATTATATTAATTAAGAAGCTTAATCTTCGCTTAATTCGTGCTTCGGAGTATCTATAGCGCTTTTATCTAAATATTCGCTATAAGTCTAAGAAAATTAATATCGTTTTTAACGCATTATTAAGACTAATAAGTCGTGAATATCGAGTAAGTAATAAGTCGATAAAAGTAATAAAGTGTTTTTCTATTAGCTTAATAACAATAAGTGAGAACTTTCGATAGCGCTTAATGCGAGAATATTAAGAATTAAGATTAGCACGAGTATTACGAATAATACGCGATAATAAAGGAGAGAATATCGCTAAGCTATTTTATCGTATCGTTAATAATCTATTATACTTCGATAACGATAAACGAGGTCTTTAACTCTATATCTTAGAAGTTATAGAAGTAGAAGTATTTAAGCTCGCTTATAATGAAATAAGGTATCTCGACTACGCGCGTATTTATAAGAAGCTTACGAAAGGCCTATATATATTCAATATGGCAAGCAAACTTCATGAATTTATTCGTTACTGTTCTTATTGTTAGCTAAATTAGATATCGAGGTATCGACTATACGAATCGTTACAATTAATTCTCTCGCCTATTAGATCGTTTTATATTATTACGATTAACTTTATTCTTACTCTCCCCGAGTCGATAGAAGACTATAATTACGTTCTTTCGATTATTAATAAGTTTTCGAAAATAGTGACCTTTATTTCTAAAAGAATTATATAATTAGAAAAGAAATGAGTTATTAAGTTTCTGAATCGGCTTGCCGAGATTAATTGAGATTTATTACGTATTATGCTATCGAATAGAGATCGACGATTTATTAAATAGCTATAAAAGCAAATCTTTATTATATTAAAAGTCGATCTACTATACTCTATCGTATAATATTTGTAGATAGATAACGCTTCGAAACGAACGAATTAGATAGCTAAGATAGCTCTTCGCTATTATATAGTAACTCTGGAAAATTAAAAGCTGTGGTTAACGATGCTATTAAGGATATTAGTAGTATTAAATAATTTTATTAAATATAATTCTATTAATCGCATATCTACCTAAGTTTTCTATGGCTTTCGTATTAGAAAAGCACTAAATTTACTTCGGATCGAGAATAATAAGGATCTCGTGCCTATCTTACGAGCTACTCGCGCTACTTCTACTTTAGTAGAAGTAACTACTACGATAGCAGCTTACTTAGTTATTAGAAATGTCGCTCGCCGCGATTATGCTATAGATACGATCGATCTAGAAAAATCTATTTATATGAATAAGTATCGACCCGCTTATATTAATGCTAAAGATATTATTACGTTCGCTTCTTTAAAGATAAAGGAGATCTATAACTTACGCTATTAATTATTATTCTTTAAGAAAAAAGACTTAATTAATCTTTAACTTTATAAGGACTACTTCGTCTCGATTATCTTTTTTTATAAAATTAATTAATAGCTAGTAGAATCTTTTCGAATTCTAAAACGTATAAATCGCCTCGTCTATCGACTCGAGCTATTAGTTAATATAAGAATTTATAATATTATGTTTATAATATATCTAAAGTTAGTTATAGATCTCGCCGAGAATCTCTATTAGCGTTATCGAATATTAGTATCTACTATAGTAATTAAAGATTAGAAAGAATAAGAAGTCGAATATCTTCTTTAAAAGCGTCGTATTCGACGAGGATAAGAATAATCTACGTAGTACTTAATACGCTAATTAGGCTATAACCCTAAGTTAGACACTTAAAAATCGGAATAAGAGTTGTAACGACACGTATAGAAGCGTATTTAGGAGTACGAGTCGGCTAATAATAACGCTATTCTACTTCTTAATCTCGCTAAGAAATAATAATCTTATTCTTACTACGAGATAGCTACTTATATCTTGTATCTAGCATATTACTCTATCGAGACGATGACTTTATTCGTTCCTGGCATCTGTTATAAGCATAAATCTTCGAATCCGATTCTTTCTAGTTCCTGCTTGGCTAGATCCTAAAAGAAGCTATCAAGCTACTAATACTTAGCTAGATCTCGCTGAGAAGAAATCATTATTATTCTCTCAACTTATAACTTGTCCATAACATATGTAATCGTCACACTCGTAACATTTTATTCGAGATTCTATTTATACGCGAATAGCTTAATATCTAATAATTAATCGTTTTTTTTAAGTTTTAATAGATCGTAGCGCTTACGATCTAAAATATTATCTCTCTCTCTAATAGTTAAAAAGATCTTATCTATTATATAATTAAAATAAATACTTTTTTATT
>JANQBS010000563.1:0-13816 GCA_033085395.1 Xanthoparmelia taractica | reverse complement strand
AATCTATTTATAGAATTTTATAATTATATAAGCGTTCGCTTAAGCCTTTTACGTATTTTTAGAATATAAAAAAATATCACGTAATATATTTATTAAAAACTCAATGAGAGTATGGGATATCTTATATCTTTCGATATGGTATTCGAAAAACTAGTCCCATACCATCAAATATATCACACTTTTCCGACCCGTAATTAAAATAAAGAGAATTTCGTGAAATCGAAGTCTAAATAATTCGATTCGAGAAATTCGTAATCTTATTTATAATTACGAATTAAGATAAAATTTTATTCTTATATAATCTAAAAGAGACTCGACGTGAGTTATTCGCATCGAAATTATTTTTAGTTCGAGAAAGTCTAACTTCTCAAAAAAAGGTTTATTACGTTTAAATCCTTATCGACAGGGGGATTATCGAATACGCGTTTATTAATAAACGTCTAATTTACGAGATTTATTAGCTATTAGATATATAACTCGTTTCTCTTATAAAGTCTAAATTAATTTAAGACTATAACGAGTAACTTAATAAAAAATCTATTATTTACGCTATATACTTAAATCTTATTCTTTTAAGATATAAGAAACTTATAGCCTTAATGCTTATAGCGAATTTAAGATAATATATAGTTATTTTAGATAAATTATAAATAAATTGCTTTAACGTGCTTCTAAATATAAATAACGATTTTATTTTCTTTCGAGATTATTTATTATAAACTTCTTCTATTTCTATCACTTATCTCTCTATTAAATTAATATTCTCGATTGAGACTTCTAAGAATTATTTATTCTCTATTTATAATATCGCTATTATTTTCTTTGCGATATTAATTAAATAGACGAAATACTCTAAGACTTAATTATTCGCGATATCGATAAAAGATATCGATTAAGAAATAGCATATAACGCTAAGTCTAGAGCGGAAGAAATTAATCTTTCTTTAGTAGAGATTATTATCTAAAATCTAAACGACGTCAAGAAGTAACTTTCTTTTAAGTATTATAAGTATTTAAATATTTTTAATCGTTTTAAAGTCGATTAGCTTTCTTCGTATCGCCCTTATAATTATAAGATCGAATTTATTAATAACTCTAAGTTATCTTAGAGTCGCGTTTATCGTATATCTTTTTATAAGCTTTAGAAGATTAAAGAGTATCTAATAAATAATCTATTTAAAAACTTTTTATTTATTAATAATTCTATTCGCTTTAAAGATTAATAATAATTTTTGTTTTTATATAAACTATCGGAAATTAAATATTATAATAAAATATAATTAATATCTACTCTCTTTAATAAAGAAAGTTATGAATAAAATTAAGAAATATTGATATCTTACTTATTTAGATATTATCGTTATATTTAATAAGCTACGAGTAAATCTCGATAGTGAGAATTATATAATCTTTATTATAGTTCTCGAAGTCTATAAGTATCGAGTATTACTCTTTAAACTAATAAATAAATCGAGTACTTTTCAATAATATATTAATAATATTCTATTCGATTTTTTAAACGACTTCTATTAAGTCTATTTAAACGATATTCTTATTTATAATTAAACGAAAACGAAATATTAAAAGTATATTAAATAAGTTCTTTAAGTTTACGAAAGACTAATTTATAGACTAATATCAAGAAATGCGAATTCGAGATAAAAGAAATCGTGTTTCTAGATATTATTATATTAAGAATTAATCTACGAATAAATTCTCGTAAGATCGAAGCTATACTTAATTAAAGTATTTCTACGAATCTAAAGAAGATTCAAGACTTTATAAAATTTATAAACTTCTATTAATATTTTATTTATAAGTTTTTTAAATTAATTAGACTTCTAATTAATCTTACGAAGAAGAATACTTTATTTATTTAAAATAAAGTCTACGTTAAGTCGTTCGAAGATCTCAAAAAGCGTATAATTATTATCTTAATTCTACGCTATTTTAATCTTAAACGTTAAACTATTCTTAAGATTAATTCTTCTAATTATATATTAAAAGAAATCTTATCTTAATATAACGACGATAAGATTCTATATTTAATAGTATTCTATAGTAAGAGTATAATTTTAGCGAAATATAATTAATATATTAATAATAAGAAGTTGCTAATAATTATTCAATGCTTCGAACACTAACGATTAAAATTAAAATATATCGAGTTATCTATTTAAGTGTTTACTAATTATTAGATCTTGAAAATCTTTATAAAAAATAAGAAGCTTACGCGTCGTTAAGTTCGCTATCTAGATATTCTATTTAAATTTAACTTTTAAATTTTCTTTCGTACTAAAATAATTAATAATAAAGTCGACGTTTAATAAAAAAGTATTATTTATTTTAGCGAATAAAGCTAATAAAAGAAGTTAATATTAATATTAAACGATTCTTATCTGAAATCGCGTTTAAATTCGAGTTATAGAGATCGAAGAAAATCTATTTAAACGAATTTATAAGATTAATTAAAAGAATTTTATATACAACGAATTTCGTAAAGCAATAGACTATAATTAGATTAAACTCTATAATTATATACTAAGTAGATATCGTATCGTTAATAAAGTACTATTTAAGAACGAACTATTATAAGTCTTAATCGAGTTTTATACGAAGCTATTAAGAAAGATTTATAATTAATCTTTTAGCGATCACCCGAGAATACGAAGAACGATTAATTTATTTCTACGTTATTATTATTAATCTAATTACGTCAAAAGGATTAAATAATATATTTATAATTATTATTATTATCAACGTAGTAAAGCCTTACGAGATAAAATAAATAAATTATTAATATTATTCTTAATTTCTTAAGGTCGTTAATAAGACGTTTTTATAAATTTTATTATTAATCTATTCTTATTAGACGACTTTAACGTTATTTATATTCTTATATATTATCTTATAAAGAAACGTTATTATATATCGTATTATTAGAAAGACGATAATTATTTATTTAAGAAACTTATTTAAATTCTTATATAAAATCTCTTTCGATTATACGAATTATTATAGTCTCTTATATTAGATAGAGATATATAATTTATATCTACGCTTTAAAAAAGCCTCTATAAGCGATTACGCATTAAGATTAACTTATTTATCGTTTATTATCTCGATATAAACGATTAAATCGAGAGAACTAATTAGAATATAAAGCGAGATCTTTATATTTATTATAACTACTTATAAGACGATTAAGTTAAATAAATCCTTATAATAAAATTTAATAATAATAATAATATCTTATTCGCTATATCTCTCACTCTCTTTTACTTTAATCGAGATTTTTATTCTTATATATTCTTTAATTAAGATTATACTTTTTATAAGATTATACGCGAACGTTTGTAAGTCTTAAGAATAGAAGATATCTGTTAGGCCTAGCGCTGCATGCGCATTAGCGTCGACTACTCATGAGTCCAGAGTTTATTG
The DNA here is from genome assembly GCA_033085395.1 of Xanthoparmelia taractica. NCBI lineage: Eukaryota > Fungi > Ascomycota > Lecanoromycetes > Lecanorales > Parmeliaceae > Xanthoparmelia > Xanthoparmelia taractica. The sequence continues at coordinate 10,375 of JANQBS010000563.1, read as the reverse complement.
CGGGGTCATAGCGGGGTTTATAATCTAAGGCCTTGGCGGGGCCTTGGCGATTATATATCTTCTTCGCATATTCTAGGGTTTTCGTATTTCTTAGAAATTAATTCTATTAGAACTTAGTATCTAATAAAGAAATTATTATCGTATCGATTATACGTCTCTTATATTAATTAAGGCCGCTTGCTAAGCGCCAGCGAATTAATTTCTTATAGTTCTAATTTCTCTATCTTTTAAAGAAAGAGACTTATTATCGTTACGATATCGAACTCTTTATTAAATCGAAATAAATATATTCTAAAGCGATATAACTTCGATATTAGTTTTTAAGGGTTTATTTTAAAGAATTAAGTAATTTTAAAGAAACGTCTTAAGAATATTAGAGTAGAAAATCGTCGGCTAAAGTTGAAATAAGAGTTAACTGAATTACGGGCACGAAATAACGTGCTACGTAATTCGAATTTCCCTATAATCCTCGCCGAAGCGATAGCGGTTTTATTTATTATTTCTCTTTTAATAAATATTCTAATTAAAGCGAAAACACTTTATCTTAAAAGAATATATTCTTATAAAAATAATAATAAAGAAAAATATTTACGCTAATTTCGCGAAGTCGAAATTTGATTTTTTATAAGTCTCGAGTATTTTACTATCGATTAAGCTAAGGTTATTTATTATATGTAATTCTTAGAAGATAATTTTAATACGTAGTAATATAAATACTTTTAAGCTTATAGATTAAAGAGAATTATCTTTAAGTTTTTTAAATTATTTTTACTCGACTTAATTACGAATTTAATAAATTATCGCTTATTTATTTATAAAAAGTGAAAAGTAACGAAGTAGCGATAAGATTAAAAGATCTTAGTTTTTAAGATTTATTTAAAGAAGTTAAAAGTTTATTTATTCTCGTTTACGAAGAAGTATCAAGCGAACTTTTTTTTAATTAAGCTACGGCCTAAGTTAAAATATAAGATTTTTAATATTAATAATATACTTAAGTAAAAGAAAGAAATTTTTGCTATAATAATTATATAGAAAACGATTTTAAAGCGCGCGCGTCTTAGTAACGATAACTTTAATTCGAAGTAATTCGAGGAGTTTAATAAAGATAAGTTCTTAAAAGCTCGAATTTCGAAGTTTAATATAACTTCAAAGAATAGCGCTAAGATTACGCGTATTTGAGAAGGAAATAAGAAACGTAGGGCTAAGGTCGCTAATTCTAATCTTAAAATATCTAACGTTTACTAATATTATTAGAAATTAGATTATTTGAAATTAAATTATCTCGATAAGAATAAATTAGCTATTATCGTCGCGACGATATCGGCAAAAAACGAATTAACTTTATAAGCGCCTTTTAAGCGAAGTAAGAAAAACGAATAATAGAGGTAACTTCTTCTATTATTACGAAGGAATAAATTAAGCTATAGAGTGATTAGAGTTAACTTGTTGCTCTACTCGATTGCGGGGCGTATATTAATTTAATTGCGTAGAAGTTCGTGATCTAATAAGATCTCTAATTATATATCGCTATCTTATCGCAGACGAAAGCGCTAAGCGGGTAAGATATATATTACTATAATACTTATTAGCTGAATTATTAAATAGTCGATAATTAAGATTAAGAGCGATAGTGTAATACACTATTCTACGCCATAGATTAAGAAGATTTCGATATCGTATTAAGTATACCCGCGTTATATTAATTATATATTTTGCTTAATTCTACGGCGGCGTAATAACGATTTAAGATTAATACTAGGAAACTTTAGATTAAAGAATCGATTAAATTTATTTAGGAAATCGAGCGGAAGTTAAATATATTCGTAATCGTATACGCTACGATAGCGCGAGGCGAATCGAAGGATATCGATAATTTAGAGTTTTCAAGGAAATTATTGAAGTTTAAGAATATCTTTTTTAATAATATAATAGAAGTTTTATCTACGTTTAAATAGAGAAATTATATTATAGAGATAAAGAAAGATAAAGAGTCACTCTATAAGTCTTTTTATAATTTATCTTAAATTAAGCTATCGAAGCTAAGATAATATTTTAAGAAGTTACTTTATAAGAATTAAATTCGTTACTTAACTTTCTTCGCTAAACCCCTTATTCTCTTTATCTCAAAAAAGAATAATAGATTATATCTTTACATAAATTATCGAGATTTAAATACGATAATAATAAAGAATTAATATTTATTATCTCTAATTACTAAGACGTTAAATCGCTTATACGACGCCAAGATGTTTTTAAATTTAAATCTTAAGAATATCTATTATAGAATTTATATTAAGAAGGGCGACGAGTAAAAGACTACGTTTCGCACTCGCTATAGTTATTTTGAATATTTAATAATATCTTTCGACCTTACAAATGCATTAGCTACGTTTCAAGTCTATATCAATAGAGTTCTTATAAATCTTATAAATATTACGTGTATAATATATTTAAATAATATTCTAATTTATAGCGCTAAGTCGACGAAATATTAAGAGTACGTTAAGTAAGTGCTTGAGTGATTACGTTAGTTCCAGCTATATGTAAATCTAAAGAAATATTAGTTTTATATTAAATCAATTGAGTTCTTAGAATTCGTTATAACTATTAATAATATAACTATAAATTAAGAACACGTGATAACGATTCGAGAATAATTAACGCCACGAAGCTATCGAGATATATAAGTCTTTTTAGACTTTGCAAATTTTTATTAACGCTTTATTTTTAAATACTTTATTATTATAACGTTTTTTATTAGCTTACTTAAGAGTAATAAGATCGATAAGAAATTAGAATCGTTTAAGTGACTAGAAGACGCTAGATTAACTTTTAAGTAATTACGTAATACTTTTACGTTTACGTTATTTCTACGATATTATAATTCTTAAAAGAAATTACGCGTAGAGATTAATATCTCTAACTTTGGCGTGAAAGCTATATTTTCGTAATTAAACGATAACGATTATTAACGACTTATCGCGTTTTTTTCTAGAAAGATAATATTATCGAAATAAAATTATAAGATCTTTGATTAAGAATTATTTGCTATCGTTATAGCGATAAAGTAATAGCGTTATTATCTAAAAGATAGTATTTACTATATTAAGATCTAATTAGACTATAATAATCTTAAGGGATTTATAAAGTAAAAGAAACTTAATTTTAGATAGACCTATTAAGCGCTAAAGTTAGTCGCTTTGTCACGGTTTTGGCATCTGTTCTCCGTATGCCAAGCTCGGTGTGGATCAATGTTGCTCCGGAGAAGAGTTTTCAGAGCCTTCGTAGCATATTCAGTCAATGGAAGCAGTCAATCCCACTACACGTCCATTCGTTCGTGACACGCTTATAACTTTGAGATTTTTTATTAAGTAGAAAAATTGAATTTTATAGATACGTTATCGCGACGATTAGATTATAAAGATTAATTGTTATTAAATATTAAATTATTATTTATATTTTAAAATAAACTTACTCTTTAAACTAGCGGCGAGCTATTATAAAGAGATAAAGAAGTAATAGTAGTAATAACGTCTACGCTACGAGTCGTAGATATTTAAATAATTATTTTAAGAAGGAAGACTAAGGCTATATTTAAAACTACGTATAACGATTCGTAAAGATTAATGAAAACGCTAATTCGAGAGTTACAATTTTATAATAATTAAATAAGCTCTTTTCGAGTTAATGCGAATATATCTACGAAGCGATGTTATACGCGTAATTAGATATAGACCTTAGACTTTAAGAGACTATTATTAAATAATAATCGTCTCTACGTATCTAAGAATAATATTTTACGAGAAGAACTTATTAATAAGTATTATAATAACTTTTTAATAGGATACTTTAGCGCTACGAAGACGTATAAGCTTTTTACTCGTAAATATTACTAAAATAAAAGTCTTAAGAATATTATCGATTACGTTAAGATTTATAATATATGTTAATGTATTAAGACGTTACGCTATCGACTCTATAATAAGTTAATCTCGCTTCTTATTGTTATTAAATTATAAAAGAAAATTTCTATAGATTTTATTATAAGCTTATTCTTAAATAAGCTTAAGGGCGTCGTCTATAACGCTATTCTAATTATAATAAATCGATTTACGAAAATAATTAGATATCTATCGATAATTATTAAAATCGACGTCGCTAAGCTAGCGAAAGTATTTTATACTAAAATTATTTGTCGCTACGAAATATCTAATAATATTATTAGCGATAGAGACTCGATATTTATTAACGAGTTCTAATTAGCGATCTATTATTATTCGAAGATAAAGCGCTATCTAAGTATCGTCTTTTATTCTTAAACTAACGATTAAACTAAGCGTTAAAATTAAGTGCTAAAATATTACTTACTCGTATTTACTAATAAGAAGCAAATTAATTAGGCTAAACTATTATCTATAATAGAGTTTACATATATAAATAGTTAATATATCTTCATCGAAACGATATTGTTCTTCTTAATATATAGATATTATTCGAAAGTACGCTAAGAGATTGAGAACGACTTCGTCGAAGAAAAGATACTCGCTACAAATAAAAAGATAAAAAGATTATAGGCGCTAAGAGATAAGATAGCAGAGCGACTACGTAGCGCTATTGCGACTTAAGTTAAATAGTATAATAAATCGTATTAACCCCAGAGTTACAAAGTAAGTAATTTAATAATACTAGCAATCAAGAATCTAAAACAAAGACGCTTAAGTAAGAAGTTGATCTATAAGTATATGAGGTCTTTTTAAATTATAAACAAAATAAAATTATAAGCGTATCGTTTATTGCTATCTTCTACGTATAGAATTCATAACACCTTTTATATATCGTTACTTGAATTATATTATGTGCGTGACTGCGACGAAGTAGCGAAATTCTTTATATAAGTTCTCGAGCTTATTAATAATAATAAGATATAAGAGATAGAAGAGATTATTAATAAGATTAAGAAGCGAAAAAACGTTTAATATAAGATTAAGTGAATTAATTAAGGCGAAGAGTATAATTAGTAACTATTAGGCGAAGAACTTAAGCGTATTAATAAGCTAACTTAGATCTATAATGCGCGGGAGGTTAATAAGCGAAAGTATTAAGTATTAGATAAGGAAGTTATTTAATTAGATTAGTAATCGTCGCTAAGCAAGCGAAGGCGCCGAAAACGAAAGTAAATATAATAACTATTTTAGTGTATTAAGTAATTATAGACGCACTCTTTATATTTACTAGTATAATTATTTAATTAAAAGTAAGATTCATGATTAAAATTTATTATTTAGCTATCTATCTAAGTGATGCTATGTCGGGAATATATCGTACTAAATTAGAATATATATTACTATAGATATAATTTATTAGAGGGACGCTTAATGCGTATTATAAGAGAGTGCGATTAAGTTTACTTAGCTCGCTATACGTTAAATTAAAAAGAAATAAATAGTCTCTATCGTAGCGATAGACGTTAATAAAGGAGAGAATCTTAAGTGAGATTCTTATTCGATAGAAAAGAATTTTTAGGGGGATTCTTATTCGAGAAGCTCGCTTATTTAATATTACTCTTATTAGAGACGATTTCTTCTAACTTCGTTTTATAGGCGTTTATATTATCTATTTTCTCTTAAAGAAGCTTATTATAATTCTCGAGCTTCTTAACGCGCTTATACGTTGTCTTAAGTTTCTTTTTCGTGACTTAAAGATCGCGTTAAAGAATCGTAATAATAGTAATCGCTTAATTATTAATAATTATAGTTAGACTCTATTTCTTACGAAACTAAGTAATCTTGTGATTAATATGCGCTTAACTGCGGCGTATCGACGCTATAATTTTAGGGGCTCGACGAACTCGACGAAGAACTTTTTTAATCTTTTTATAAAGAAAAGATAAAATCTCTACATAATCTTAAATTTTCTTCTTAGCGTTCTTATAATAAAGATAAGATGAAAACTTATCTCTAATATAATCGTTATAAAAGTTAATAAAGTATCGGCGATAAGAAAGAGTAGATATTATCTTATGTTAGTATGCGATAGCGGAGCGTTAAGGAACTTACTTTTATTATTATTATTTTTATATAAGCTATTTTAAGTATTAATATATATTAATATTAGCGTAACGATAGAAAAGTTTAATAATACTTATAATAAAGAGAGATAGAAGAAGTCGTAATAATAAGAGTTAATTAGTAACACGTTAGTATTAATATATCTAAGAGCGATATTATAGCGTTAGAGTAAGAATTTATAGAGAGTGTATTAGATGTTATAAAGAAGAGAAAAGTTTTAAGAAAGCGAAGATAAATTTATTAACACTAAAAAACGCTAGTAATTGTTATTCACGATATTGTCGTCGATATATCGTCGATAAAGTTTTTTTAATAATTCTAATTAATCGAATCGCCGTATCGTCGATATCGCTATCAATAAAATAATAAATTAGTTCTACGTTCTTCTACTATAAGAGCTAGAATAGCCCTATAGAGAGATATAAAAGCGTGGCTATTAGTTATTTAATAATAGCCCGCTAAGGGTTAGAGTGAATAACGTATAATATATATATTTTAGAATAGTAGTAGCATGCGCTATAGAAACGATATCGCGTATAGAAGAACTTTTTCTACGCGTCTATAAAAAGGGCTAAAAGAATTCTTCAATAAACTACTAATAATATGTATCGTTTATTATAAATATATTAACCTTATATTATAGAGACGATAACGTATTAGAAAAACTCTTTTTTCTTATTATTCAAAGGAATTAAGATTTTTTAATAAGTCTTCTACGTATACTTAGCGACTACGTTACTATTAGTTTATAAATAGTAAGACTAATTATAATATATCGAGTTAAGTGTTAATGCTCAAAGAGCACTATTAAGATTATCGTATTATAAAGAAATCTATACTACGTGTTAAGATTAATATAGTAGAATTGAGTTAATTATAATTAATAAACGTCATATGTATAATAGTATTAATACGCGTCTATAGCGCGTATCTTTTATTACTAATAATAAAAGTTAGTATTATAGAAGCGACGTTATTTACGAATATTTTTCCTTGTTTTTTACGAGGTTTGAAGGTTTTTTGTATTACGCAAAAAGAATACTATATTAAATAGTATCTGGGGACCAGGGCTTAAGAGGGGAGGTAATTATTAGGCCTAGCGCTATATGCGCATTAGCGTCGATTACTTATAAGTCTAGAATTTATTATAAGATTATAGCGGGATCTATAATCTAAGGCCTTGACGGGGCCTTGGCGATTATATATTCTCTTCGCATATTCTAGGGTTTTCGTGTTCCTTAGAAATTAGTTCTACTAGGACTTAGTACCTGATAAAGAAATCACCATCGTACCGACTATATGTCTCTTATATTAATTAGGGCCGCTTGCTAAGCGTTAGCGAACCAATCCCTTATAATATCACGATTAAAATAAAGAAGATTCTAGAGTTTAAATAATTATAATTAAAAAAGATATATAGGGCTATAAAGACATAGATAAATAAATATTATAAGAAGATTACTTATAATATATGCAATTGAGTTTAATTATCGTTTAAAAATATTAGAATCGAACGTCTCTATAAGAATCTCGAGAATAAATAACTTAATTTATATAAAGTTCTTAAGCGAGTCGATATCTTATATCGTTTAGAACTTTCTTAGAATATAAGAATTTATTTAATCTTTAGTCTTAAGGTGCTTAGATCTACGATTATAAACTCTCTATCGAGATAGAAGTACGATTCTCTTAGATTTATAATAATTAACGAGAAAGAGTTATAAAACGTGAATAATATATTAGATTTTAGACGTTATTATAAGCGACTTTAATATAAAATTAAATAGATCGATTTAAATAGAGATAAAAATTAATATTATACGAATTAAGATAAGTTCGAAGATTTTAAGAAAGTAGTGAATAAATTTTATAGACGATATTTTAATAAATCGCGCTAGGCTTAATAGAAAATTAGACTTCGATTGATTTTTATTTATTATTTGAATTTATTCGCTAGTACTACGATAGACTCAGCGGAGAAGCCCGGCTCGATTAAGCTTCGAGTAAATCGAAACGCCTACGGGTCGGAAAGATGTGGTATCTGTTGAACATAGTCGTTTTCAACTTTTTTTCAACTTTTTTTAAAAAATTATATCTTTTTAATCTATTTATAGAATTTTATAATTATATAAGCGTTCGCTTAAGCCTTTTACGTATTTTTAGAATATAAAAAAATATCACGTAATATATTTATTAAAAACTCAATGAGAGTATGGGATATCTTATATCTTTCGATATGGTATTCGAAAAACTAGTCCCATACCATCAAATATATCACACCTTTCCGACTCGTATATATCTCTTTTAAATAAATTAGCGATAACTAGAATAATAATTAGAAATATATAGATATATTAAAATTATGAATAGATATATATATTCTTTTCTAAGATAGCTTTTCAAATTCTTATAATCTCTCTAAGTTTACGCAGTAGAGATCTATTAGTCTTTCGTTACACGTTCTACACATTAATAAATAGACGTATCTTTATATTCGACACGTAGTTTTACTCGAGATCTTACTTATACGCGAATAGCTTAATATTTAATAATTAATCGTTCTTTTTAAGTTTTAATAGATCGTAGCGCTTACGATTTAGAATATTATCTCTCTCTTTAATAATTAAAAAGATCTCGTCTATTATATAATTAAAATAAATACTTTTTTATTAAAGATAATTATATACTTTACTCTATTTTCTTATCTTCTATATCTTTTTATAATAATTTATTATTCTTATTAACGTAGATTATTATTTTAAAATAAATCTAGAGTCGAAGACGTCGAATAATAATATTACTATATACGTCTTACGTAATTCTATTCTAAGTGTTAGCTTAAAAGAATTAATAATTAAAATAATAATTATAAAGATAAGTAAATATTATCTAAAGTTAATTTCTTACTAGCGAAGAATTTTAATATATACTTTTCGCTATAAGTTTAAAGTAGTCGCGAATTCGCTAATTTTTTTATAAGTATAAATACGATAATTCTTAGCGACGTTATTAATTTTTTTTATATATTTTAATTTCTTTTTCTTAGAAATAAAAATATTAAGTCTTATTCTTAAGCGTTTAATATTAGGATTTTCGCTAAGATCTTAAATAATTTTACGCTTTAACTAATTATCTTTAAATCGATTAATTATATTATAACGTGAAATTTTAAATTCGAGATTATTAAATTCTATATTAAAGAGCGAAAAGTGCGTCTAAGAATTTAATTATTCTTCTTTTTTAATAGCTAGAAAAAAGATTAATAAAGAAATATAAAGATAAAAAAAGTAATTACTTCTATAAGATCGATACTCTATAAGTTATAATTTAGTTAAAGATTATTAATTATATACTCTCTATTAGAATAAAAGTATATTAAGTATCTTTAATTATATTAATAATAGAAACGCGTCTCAAATATTAGAATAAAAGAAAGATATAATAAATAAGAATTATTTAAGGGAAAAGTTTAAGGGGGGAATTATTTAGATATTAATATTTATTATTAAAAGAATTATCGAGAAGAAAATCGATTAAGTATTAATTTCTATTATCTATTTAATATGAAAAGATTATCGAGAATTCTACGTATTAGCGTCTAAATCGATAAAATTTTAATACGCTTAAATAATTACTAGAATAATTACTAGAATTAATTATAAGATAAATTTATTCTTATAGAATCTTAATATTTATAATAAGAGTATTCTTCTTTCGCTTTTCGATTATAAAATAAATTAATTCTAATATTATTGCGATAGATATCTAAAAGCATTAATAAATAACATTGATTTTATTTATAATATCACGTTTTCTAAGATATATTTATCGTGTACTTTTATTTTCTTTTTACTCTTTCTTCTATTATTAATTATCTTTCTAATATTTATAATACTTCTAATATTTATAATACTTCTAATATTTATTATTCTTCTAGCATTTATTATCCTTATAATATTTATTATTCTTCTATTATTTATTATTCTTCTATTATTTACTATTCTTCTATTATTTATCTTATTATCTATCTATCTAACAAAGTTATTATCCTCGAATTTCGACTTCGAACCTTAGCTTTAATCTTAACTTCTTCGTTCTTAAGCTATAGCTTATAAAAGAATTACTATATAAAATAATATTTTAAAGTAAATATATTAAATCTATAAATAAAATATTAAGTATAAAGCTAATACGCGAGTAGATAATAGCACGTAAGAGTAAAGGAAAAACTAAAGAAATTATAATACACGTAGCTAATATTAAATAATCTTAAGTGTAATTAATTACTTCTACGTAGTCTTTAAGTA
>JANQBS010000562.1:0-13966 GCA_033085395.1 Xanthoparmelia taractica | reverse complement strand
TAAGAAAAAGAAATTAAAACGCGTAAAGAAAGCTAATAACGTTATTAAGAATTATCGTATTTATGCTTATAAAAAGACTAGCGAATTCGTAACTACTTTAGACTTATAGCGAAAAATATATATTAAAATCCTTCGCCAGCAAGAAATCGACTTTAGATAATATTTACTTATCTTTATAATTATTATTTTAATTATTAGTTCTTTTAAGCTAATACTTAAAATAGAATTATATAAGACGTATATAATAATATTATTACTCGGCGTCTTCGGCTTTAGATTTATTTTAGAATAATAATTTATATCGATAAAAATAATAACTCGTTATAAGAAAATATAGAAGATAAAAAATAAAGTAAAGTATATAATTATTTTTAATAAAAAAGTATTTATTTTAATTATATAATAGACGAGATCTTTTTAATTATTAGAGAGAGAGATAATATTTTAGATTATAAGCGCTACGATCTATTAAAACTTGAAAAGAACGATTAATTATTAAATATTAAGCTATTCGCGTATAAGTAGAATCTCGAGCGAAAATACGTATCGAATATAAAGATACGTTTATTTATTAATATATAGAACGTGTGGCGAAAGACTAATAGATCTCTGCTACGTAAACTTATAGAGCTAGATTATAAGAATTTAAAAAGCTATCTTAGAGAAGAACATATATATCTATTTATAATTTTAATATATCTATATATTTCTAATTATTATTTTAATTATCGCTAATCTATTTAGAAGAAATATATCTTTTTCGATATTATATTATCTTTATATATATTCTTTAATTATCGAGAGAAAGTTATATATCGTAATATAATTAGTTATATTTAAGATAGATACTTTAAATATAATAATACGAGAAGTTTCGAGTTTAATCTTAATGCGATAAATACGAGAAGAGCGTATAATCTTATTATTCAAGATTATAATAATATGTTCGCTAATTTTAAACTTCTCGTATTTAATATAGATAGTTTTAATCTCTTAATTAAAGAAATCGCTAGCTATATAAATTATAATAATTAATCTTAAGAGTATCTTAGAATTCTAGTTATAATTTTAATTATTATATGCCTTATTCGAATTAATAAATAATTATCTTATTTCATAAGCTATGAATAAGCTATATATTCTTAGCTTATAAAGTAACTCTTTTTACGTAAAATGCGTATAATTACGCGACTATATAAGAATTAATTATAATTACTTTTTAATAAGAAAAATAAGATCTATTATTTAATTTAAAGATAATTCTAATTTTTATTAATTCTTAAAGTACGCTTAAAATAAAGAATTAAATTCGAAAATCTCTTTTTTAATAAGTCTTAGAATCTTTTTTACTAGTTAAGTAAACGCTTTTTGTAATATAATTAAATTCGTTAATTTTTATATATAGCGAATCTCTTATAATACGCGAGCTTAAAAATAATATTAATAAAAATAAAAATATTTATTCTATAAACTTACTATTAGCTTTTAATTCTTACGACTTTCTTATCGATTTAAATTAAATCTTAAATCTCTTTCAATTATATAACTTCTTAACGTTAAAAGATTTAAGTAAAAATATAAAAATATTTTTAAGTATTTCTATAATATTATTAATAACTAAAAGAGAAGAGTTAGATTTATACGAGTTTACGATATTATTTATAATTGCGAGCGTTATTCTTATCGAGAAAAAAAGAATAGAAAGAAAATTTTAGAGAATATTAGAGTATTATTAACGTTAGAGAATTATTTAAAAAAAAGGACTTTAAGAATAATTATTAGAATTATAATTAGAATAGAGATTCGAACTTAGATAATTATTGAAGTATTAATTATAGAGATTTAAACTCGCGTAGAAAGAAATCTAATTAATATATTAATCTATTCTATATATTAATCTATATTAAATATACTCTAATTTAGTCTCTTCTTAAATCTATATATTTATTTTATATTAGATATACTTAAATTTATTAAATTCTCTTATTAAGTTAATTTATTAGCGACTAGTACTATCGTATAATTATATTAAAGAGTTAGTCTCTCGCGCGCTTCGGTCTCTAATCTTTATATTCTTATATTTATTAATCTCTACTTCTTTTATTAGCATTTAATAAAATTTAATTAATACGCTATAGCGAAGAAACATTTATCTTATATATTAATTTATATATTATATAGTCTTTATATTAGTTATTAATTTTAAATAGTTAAAGCTAGATTTAAAGCTAAGTATTACTATAAGACGCGTCTTTTATAATATTCTATATTTTTTATAAATATTATCTATCTTTATTTAAGCTATTATATTTTCTCTCAAATCTTAAATTTTATTATATTATTCGATATCGCAGTTAGTGCTATATCGTTCGATATTATAGATAGTATCATAGCTATTAACGATTATTCTTTCGATAAGAGTTAAGATATTATCGTTATTACTTTAGAGAAATTAGAGTTTAAAGATAAAAAACCTTACTTTATTTATAACGAAGTTAAGTATAATATATAAATGAATTAATAATTAAAGATAAGTTAAGTAGTTAGAAATTAGATTAAGAATCTCAATCGCCGATAGAGAGTAAACTAAGGCTCTATAGTTTAAAAGACTGCGAAATAAAAATATTTTTAAGATTACGCCCTTTGATCTACTAAAGAGTTATATATTATATATTATTATTGCGATAATATTCTTATTTACTTATTAATAGGTTATAATACTACGAAAATAGATTTATATCTTAAATTGAAAGTATACGTACGAAAGTCGAGTCTTAGTATACTTTAGTAGACGATAATTATTAAGTATTATCAACGATAAATATAATATCTATTTAATTTATTTAATATTTAATAATTAAAATAATAATTAGAATTAATATCTTACGCTTTAGAGACGATTAAAGAAAGATATTAAGATAAAGCTAGATAATAGATATCTTACTCGTACGAATTTCTCCGAGTAATTCCGTTATTGAATTATAGCTATAGACGTCTTATTTACTATTATCGATAATTTAGAGATATTACGAATCTTTCGCTATCTTAATTCTCTCGTAAATATAAATTCTATATTTATAATTAAAAATCGATTATTTTTTAAAGTTAAAAAGATTAAGTTAAATCTATATACGAGTCTATTAAATAATAATATCAAGATATCTTTAGCCTTAAATAGCTAATCGACTAATAATCATTAGTCGTATTTTATACTTCTTAACTTCTTTATTAATCACGATTGAAGATATTATAAGAAGCTTTTAAGATTCGAGTATATCGAGAATAAACACACTAATACGAAGTTTGTAAATCTTGTATAATCGATTCTTAAGAAGCATATACTTGAGACGCGAATTATAACTTTAATAATCGATAATGCGATTAATAATAATACACTCTTTCGTGATTTAATCGAGGTTCTTTTATAGAGCGAGTTTAATAATTTATTTAATCTTAAAGAATAGAATACGAGAAATCTTAAATATATTCTCTATATAGCGTATATTATTTAATTATTCTTATAAGAGCTTCTTAATAAGATTCGCGTTAATCTAATTAACGAGGACTTTTAAAAAAGCTAATATAATTTAAAGAAATAGAATACTATTCAAAGATAAGAAAAAGATCTATTAATAAATTTAGCTAAGATATATAAATTCTAGTTATTATTTTAGTTATTATTAATATCTAATATATATAAATTCGTAAGATAAGAATCTATATTAATGCTAATAGTTAGCGTAAGAAATATTTCTTCGAGCTTTAATCTATACGACTTAATAATACTTATAACTTAATTAATTAATATTATTCATTTATCGATAAAAAGCTATATTAGTAAAAACGCGTATCTAAATTATTTAAGAATATTAAAGTTCGTTGAAAGTTAATCTATTATATATTAATACGATCTTATATACTTCGTAGCGATATCGATCGCTTTTTTAAGAAGAAATTAAACGACTTTCTTAAACTTAGCGTAAATAAATAATCGTAAGTCGAATATTTAATTAAATTAATTAGACTTTTTTATACTTTTATAAAGCTAATAAGTAAGAATAATAAGTTAATAATTTATTATATATTTAATATCTATAATAGATTATTTAATTATATTAAGAAGGAGACTCGAAAGCTAAGACGTAAGCGAATTTCGTGAAAAGTCGAACTTCGCGAGACTTTAAAGACGACTCGTGAGAAGTTAATTATCTATTATAGCGAGACTTAATTAAATATAAGATATCTTTATAAATAGATAATACTTTTACGTTTAAATCACTGGAATATAATATTAAAAGAATCGAATTAAGAAGTTAAGTCTAATTAAATATCTTAGATAGAGATATACTAAAATACGCTCGAATAAACGTATCGAAATTATTAATATCTTGATATTAATAGTTAGATATAGAGGGCTAAACGAGTAAGAAATCGCGTAGAGTTACTTAATAATATTGTAACAGCAAAGGGTGTAAGGTTAGTTGAGTGTCTAATTCTTAATTATTCTAAGTTGGAAAATTCTATCTAAGTTAGGGTCAGTCTGTTAAGCACTTACCTTAGCTATTCTCGATTGGCTTGGCAAGTGCGCTTTTCGTGATAGTATTCGCCGAACTAGAAGAAAAAGCGAGCGACCTCGCTTGCTATTATATATATACTAAAGTTATATATGTTGAGGTATGTAGAAAAACCTTGTTAATTAAGCAAATAAATTCGTTGGTGATAGTATACTAAAATTAACGGGAAGTTAGTAATAGTGAGGTCTTTTAATAGTAATAGTAAGGTCTTTTTAACGATTAAATTATATAGTTAGAATATTAGTTAGTAGTCACTTAATAATAATAATAATAGATATAATACAATTAATTTCTCATGTCATAAAATAACGACTATGTATTGCCCCTTCAACAATTATATAAACGTTATCGAGTAGAGGGAAATATATCTCGGTCGATAATATTCGTTAAACGTTTGGATGCAGCCGTGGGGTGAGTAGGTGTATGCAGATATTATTCAGGTGTAGTATTGCTATGATATTGACCTAGTTTATTCACAAAGGCATTGATAAAGTAGCGATATTATGCTTTCTTAAACGATCTTTTCTTCTTGCGGGCTTCGGCTGAGAAGGCGGAGATAAGCTTGCAGAAGTGAATGTAAATGTAGGTGTAGTAGCTCGAATTCTAGCCGCTTCCTCCTTATACTCCTTCATCAACTCAGGAGCATTATCTAGATCTTTAATATTGTATCATTGATCATATTTAGAACTATATTTCTTTTATCTCATTAAGTATTCTATAGTTAAATCACGTTTCTTTTTAATGATTCGTTTATTAAGAAGTCGTTCGATTTCTAAGTTGATAGTGTTATCGTTATTAGTAGAAATAGATGAAATATGCTAAGGTCGAGAGCGTTAAAAAGAATCGTTTTGTGGCGTAGGATAAGGTTTTAATTGTGCTATCGTAAAGACGAGATAAACTCTTTATTCTATAAAAATAGTTAGCTTATAGACGAGTCTATCTATTCTATTCATCACCTGAAAAGAATCGATATACTATTATAATAGCTTGTTGATGATGCCAAGGGTAGAGGGAATCTTATAGTCTTTATATAGTCGGAGAAGCGCTCACTCTCTTACCTTAAGAAATATTAGTTAATACTTTTTATCGTAATGAAATTTATTAGATATTTGAGTAAAATCGATAATATCTTTAGCTATAATTCGTGTAGAGACGTAATCGATCTTAATTAATAAACGAAGCAAATTCAAAGGCCTGTTTAAGGTAAAATCGTAGGTCACTTCGCTCGATGTAATTTTAATTCTAGAAGAGGCGGAGTTATTTAAGAAGATTTATATTCGTAGTAGAACTTTCGGCTATAAAGAAAGTATCTTTAGGGCATACACGAAGTATCTTAAAGCTATCTCAGTAGTTTGATTAGTGCGTTCGCTCGCATTATTAGTCTACGAGTGATAGGCTATTAAATAAAGTAGAGAAACCTTTAATAGCTTAAAAAGCGATTTTTAGAGCTTCGAAAGAAATTTCTTATCTCGATCGCTAATAATAACTTTTGGGATTTCTTAATTAACAATATTAAGTTAATTTAATAATACTTTTACTTAATTAGATGCTTTTTAAGTTAACTTGTCAAAGATTAATTAAATAACTTTTATGAACTTGCAGATAATAGATATAATGTAATTTAATCTCTAATTTAATAGAGATAATACTAGAATAAATTAATAGTTAGAGTATAAAAAGACACGGGCGGAGATGAGATTGATTGCAAATTATCGTAAGATGCGTGTCTTCTTGTTTGTAGCACTAAACACTTTAAATAATATCGAATAAAGTTTTATAAGTGCCTTGTGATTTCATAAATATATCAGGATAATGTAACGATCTCGTAGCATCTCTGGAAGCTAGGATATTCTTCTTTATGTGCTAAAGTGAGAATATTCTTTATTAGCAAGAATAAAATACAAAGTCGTTATTGACTAGTAGTTCTATTAATATGAAAGATAAGATCTCGCTATATTTAGTGAGTAAGACTTTGCTATTCTTATTCTTGCTATTATTTTTTTTTCGAATCTCGCTAAGAACTTCTCTATTAATTCTCTTCCGCTTTCGGCCGAGGCGAAAAATAGGGATTAATATTAGTAGCAAAGAGATACTTTCCCCGAACGAAAGGCAAAGATAATACGTCCTCGCTAGCTAGACTATTATTGGTATCGAGCTATATAGAAATCCTTTTCTAATAATCATCTTCTTGATAGCCTTGAATACACTTCTCATGAAATGAAGCATTTATTTCTATTAAGCTTATAATATAGAGAGTATTCAATTCCGAATGATAATGAGGTAGCGAATTATCCTTGTTTAGACTTGTAAGCCTTAATAGAGCATTAGGCATAATATATTCTTTGTTAGGTTTATGAGAGATAGCTAGATTAAATTACCTTAAGAATTAAGTAGCTCGAATTAAACGAATATTTATCCGCATTATTAATATGATTAAAATAATTAAATTTTACTTCATGATATTAATAATAATAGAGTGATCGATCTGTATTCTTATAGAATACTTTAAAGATTCGATTATGTGTCTTATTTTCTTTAGATATCAAATAAGACTAGTAATCTTCAATTCCGTAGGCCAGTAATTTCTTTCTACTATAGTTAGAAGCCTTGATAGAAAAAGAATAGGCTTCGTCTCTACACGAGAAGATTATTTGTTTTTGTTTTAATCTGCTTTAATATGAAAGACTATCGCCTCGAAATTAAACTTCTTTAAGGCATTTAAGTTAATTCATAAAGTTCGAGTTTTATTAAAATACATTAGTATCGTTGACTGGGATAATGTTTCTTGGAGAAGCTGGAAAGAAGCCAATTGCTTCTTTGACGCTATAGATAGCTTTGTTCTAGAAAAGTATTGCTTTCTCTAGCGTTTAGTATTCGATACTTCTTTAAAAAGTAGTATTTTAAGCTTCTATAAAGGCTGCGCTAGCTATATATAGAAATAAATATACTAACGAAGATAGTCAGTTAATCTCAAGTAGTGTTCAAGTTCTCTTAAAGTGCTAGAATACTGCAAGTTCGAAATAGCTTTAAGCTTATCTTCTAAAGAAATTAAGTCGAAAGAATTAACTTTCCTATCTAGCAAGTTAACGTTCGAATATCTCAGAAAGGCCTTTATAGGAGAAATAGTAATATTAAATTTCACGAAAAGCTTAAATAGCTAACGAAGATCTTATAAGTGCTATTGAAATGTTCTAGCACTCGTAATCACATTATTAACGTAGACTTTTACGTTGAGAATGTGTCGCAAGATCTTATCAATTTGGCGTTGAACATAGGTAATCGAATTTATATAATTTATGATTGAAATATTAAAGATTTTCTAATTTCTATGACTTATAATCGTCTGCATATAGCGGTAGTTTAAATGCACTCGCTATTAATAGAAAAACAACGTAGTATCAATCACTAAAATAAAATCACAGCCAGTTAGCATCTTAATCATATTCTATTGAAGAGACACTGAATATATATCTCGAAGTAGTAAGTTATTTAAACCTCGGATATTAATCACTAACCTTTTCTTAATAGTGTTATTATATAGTGTTTTTTATATAACGAATATCGAATAGAAGAAGAATATAGAATCTTTAATCTATTCAAGCCTTTTCTATTCGTGTAGCTTATTAAAGACTTTGTCGATTATCTCCCGATCTCGTGTATCTAAGGAATAGATTTTGACTTTTCTATTAATTTTAGTTTGTAAGTCATCTCTTAGCGAAAGCTTTATTTATTTCTCTTCCGATACTTTAATAAAGTCTATATCTTGTTAGATCTCTGGGAATTCGTTAACTAGATCGGCCAATGCAGTTCTAGTCTATGTATTCCCGAAAACTATAACTTTATTTAATAGCTTAGTTTCTTTAGCTAGCAAGGGAGTTAATTAATTTAAGCTTAAGTTTATGCTTAAATTTATAACTATTTTCGTTAAGGCGAATTCGAGTTCGATGTTAATTTAAAAGTAGTTTTCGTAGTCTATTTCGAGAATATTCTTAAGTCTCAATTTCTTTAGAATTTGAATAGATATATTAGACTTATTTCTAACCAGGATCTTAGTTATTATATAATCAATCAAATAAGCGAACATTATTAAATTCGTTTGTACTACTAACTTAAATAAGAAATCACGATCATTAGATAGATTAATTTCCTTAATTAATAGAATTATCTCGCTATGCGAAGGCATAAAAATAGATAATTTAATATAGATCTTTTTTCGAATAAATTTGCCCCGAGATCGAGTAGTAATATCAATCGTAGTGCTATAACTATTAATTCTTACTTTCTTGTTAACTATATCAATAACGATCTCTTCGGGCCCAATAATATTATTTTTAATAAGCATTTTAGCACATAAGTTATCGACAAAATATAATTCTCTTCGTAGATGTGCAAGCACTTTCCGACCTTAATTATCAATTTTAGAAAGATAGATATCTTACGTAATGTACTTCGAAGTCTCGTGCTTAGAAGCACCAACCCCACGCACTCGCAAAGGTGTTATTATCTTGAAGATAACTATATTCGGACATTGCTGAGAATATTATAATCTATCTATTAAGCTCACATTATATTCGATATTAGTATAAACTTCATCCTCTTGATTAGCTAAATCGAGTTTAACTATAATTATAGCGTAAGTTTAACTTCGAAAAGTAAAATTATTTTCTAAATTCTAATTAGAAGCTATAAACTTAATAATTTTTAATTGCTTATTAGCGAAGGGCTTTATAAGTTACTTATTAAAGTTAGAAGACACTACTTCGTTAATATAAACATGCTTTTCAAAACAGTTAACACGTAAATACTTATACAATTTCGTCTTAAATAAGAAGAATTCCTAATAGTTTCAATAGTAGGTTTCGATCCCCATAAAGTTAGTAAATTAATTATACTCTATAAGAAGCTTAGGATTATGCTTAGAGTTAGCATAATATATCTTATTCTTATATTAATCTTCGCCCGCAAAGTAAGAGTATTCGATATTAATATTTTCTTTTTAATAATCCGAACTTTAAGCTTACTTATTATATTTAGTATTTTTATTAATAATAGAGATCTAATAGATAGCTACTTTTAAATAATTTGTAGCATTAAATTAAGATCTTTAATTACTTTGATTTTATTGAAAACCTTGAGCTAGCCTTAAAGGATAATTTTATTAAAAACCCTAAGTTGATCTTAAAGAAAACTACTATTGCTGATTATCAAATAAAGGTCGATTCGAGATCGAATTTGACACGTTTAATGTGGCGATTTATAGGGATTAACGAGGCTAAACGTTTTACTGCGGATTTGAATAAGTATTTTAATTATTAAATTAACGAGAAAACAACTATATTAATTATTCATATTGATTATTATTTTGACGAAAAGACTACTAAAAGTAAGGCCGCTGATATTAATTATTAGAACCTACACTTTGCTAAGGTCGCAATTGAAATTATTGAGGAAATTGCTATTGTAAACGAGATTAATACTAATAAGAAATACCTCTATTACTCTCACTCCGATTTAAACGATTCTAAGAAGATCTTACAAAGATATTCCCTGAAGAAGAAGAAGAAGAAGAAAACCTCTATATTCTCGAATTATGTCTGCTTGCATAGATTTATTAATTATGCTTAAGATTATCCATCTCCTCAAGAAAGTTATACAAGGTAGTTTAATTCTTTGACTTTCTTAAGTCACGCCTTAGCTTAATATCTAAGTTATTATAAATAACATTAAGCTAATTTTTAACACTAGTTAAGTCGATATTCTTCGAAGTATATAAGATCTTTTATGTATACTCTCGAGGCTTTCTCTTACTAATAGCATCTCTTAAGGTATATCTCTTCTTCAATAACAAATTAATTATTATATTAATAGATACCTTAAATTATTCGACTAGTATTCTCTCTTATTTATTTAATTTATTCTCGAGCTTTATAAGACGCTTATTATTATTAGAAAGTTCACTTAATTATTATTTTAAAGTAGGTCTCTTAAAATAAGTTTAGAGGTTTATACGAATAAGCTTATTATTCTTAATACTAGCTACGTTACGAGTATACTTTAGAAATAAATGTATATCTCGAAAGTAGATCTCTTTTAATGTATACTTTATTGAAGAAGCATCGGAAGCCATCAACTTATTCTTATACATCGGGTTGAAAAATCTTATATTATTAATATTTCATCTACTAGCTGATGTAATTTCTACTATAACATTAATATTATTTTATTCTGGCGGTTCTCGCTTATTAGGCGGTCTAGATACGCTACGTAAAAGACTTTATAAAGTAGTTTACTGTTACTGTAAGAAGCTAGTATTCTATTAGTTAACGTTGTTATTTCCAGCTATATTAGAGTTATTTAAAATATCTCTAGAAGTAGAATTTGTGCTTGAATTTAAAGTAAAATTCGAAGTAGAGTTTAAATTAGAATTGGTGGAATTTGAGATAGTTAAATTATTAGAATTAAAGTTAGTGACGAAAGAATTTCTAATAGAAGAATTATTAGTAATAGAACTTCTTAAAGACGAAGAATAAGGTGTATCGCCGATAGAAGAAGGTTCTCTTAGTCTTCTTAATAACTAAGTACCAGCCTTAAATCTAGTTAAAGCGACCCTGAAAATTAATCGATTATATATCTAGCTAGTAGGTTAGTTTGGTGCCTTAACAAATATAGAATAAGCTCTTATACGTGCGTCACGGGCTAATAAAGCTACTTCTTTTACGATCTCTAAAGGCCTGAAATTAATCTTAACGATATCGATAATAAATTACTTGATATCGGCGGTGACGAGACTAATAAAAGCGTGATCGAAGTGTAGAAATTCGTCTATTTAAAAGGTGAAAATAACGGTATCTCGAGAAATAGAATTTAGAGCTAACGAAGCCAGAATAATAGCGATCTTCTTGATAACGAAAAGATGGTATTACATTAATAGAAAAGGTTTTTCATTAACATAAAGATATATATTATATAAAGTTAAGTTCTCTCCCATTATGCAATTAAATAGTATAATATTTCTCTTCTTTTTAGTAAGGTGAGTAGTCTAAAAAAGACGGTAACTTGCTTAAAAGAATAGTGATAGTCTACGATAGCAGCAATATCGATACAGTAATAATAAGTGAGTCGTAGCGATAATAGTAATAATCGTAAGTGTGAGAAAAATAAGGGAGATAAGTTTAATAACGAACTTAGTGAGATTCCGGTCGTTCGGGTAAGAATTCCGATGATTTTATATGCGGATCTTACTAGATAGAATATAGTTCTCCGCGGAGTAGAATTATCTTAACGGATATATAAGTATTAATTAAGTAATAATAAAGTAATAATAAAGAATCTCCTAAAATAGCTAATGAAAGCTATTTGGGCGTTGCTATCATACTATAATAGCAAAGGGTGTAAGGTTAGTTGAGTATCTAATTCTTGATTATTCTAAGTTGGAAAATTCTATCTAAGTTAGGGCTAGTCTGCCAAGCACTTGCCTTAGCTATTCTCGATTGGCTTGGCAAGTGCGCTTTCCGTGACAAATATTATTAATGAGATCGAAAAGACGATAGAAGTGTTAAATAATAATTAATTTTAATAATATAAAAGAGAAGATTAGTATTCTACTTATTATTCTAGTTATAACTTAAATTTCTAATCTTAATTAAGTATCTTTCACTTATTTTAAGAGTTTATTAATTCTTAATTAATAAAAAAGCTTAGAGTCTTAGATTTTAATAATAGCACGTGTGACTAAAGATATCTTAGTCGTATCTAATAAAGCTATAGCTTATAAGCGATATTTCTCATAGGCTAAGCGACTATATAATAGTTAAAAAAGCTATTCGCCTTTAATATTTCGAGTCTTAATAATAATTTCTTATATAGAATATTAATAAAATAGCTACGAATAAAATACACTAAACTTAGAGAAAGATCTTAATATATTACTTGAAGCTAGATAGACTAATCAAAAAATTCGAAATTATTAGATAGAGGAGATTTCTAATGTTAATTACATTAGTAATAATAATAAAGTATTCTTTAGATTAATCTAAGTAAGAAATTAATTCTTTTTTATTAAAATTTTATTTATTAATTATTCTTTAATTGAGAGAAGAGAAGCGAACGTAAAGTAATAAAGAATTAATCTTTATAGATTAAAGACCTGCGAAAAAAGTAAGAGAGATAATTTAAAATCGTTTTATAAGTAATTAGAGAAGAAATCGACTTAGCGATCTTACGCAGATTGCAATTCAAGAAAATAATGTATTATAATTATTATTCTAGTTATTACTTATTAGAATAGCTATATTTACTTAGCGAGATTAAATTAGAAGAGAGTTTATCTTAATATTACTTATTAAATGCCGGAGTTTAATAATTGCTTAAGCTAATTTCGCCCTACCTTATATATTAACCTAGAATTTTCTTATCTTATTCGCCATCTAATATAAAAAATAATCTACATTATAGAATACCTCTATATATATTAGAAATTTCCCAGATCATTCTATAATATTAGTAATTTCTCATCTCATATCTTTATAAGTAATCTAATATAACTTCCCTATAATACTCTTTCATGATATAGTATGATACGATATAATATGGGATATCCCATCAAATATACCAGACCTTTCCGACCCGTATATAAGTCTAAAGTAGTTACGAATTCGCTAATTTTTTTATAAATATAAATACGATAATTTTTAGCGACGTTATTAGCTTTCTTTACGCGTTTTAATTTCTTTTCTTTAAAAATAAAAATATCGAGTCTTATTCTTAAGCGTTTAATATTAAGATTTTCGCTAAGATCTTAAACGACTTTACGCTTTAATTAATTATCTTTAAATCGATTAATTACGCTATAACGTGAAATTATAAACTTAAGATTATTGAACTTTATATTAAAGAGCGAAAAGTATATCTAAGAATTTAATTATTCTTTTTTTTTAATAGCTAGAAAAAAGATTAATAAAGAAATATAAAGATAAAAAAAGTAATTACTTCTATAAAATCGATGCTCTATAAATTACAATTTAATTAAAAATTATTATTTATATACTCTCTATTAGAATAGAAGTATATTAAGTATCTTTAATTATATTAATAATAGAAACGCGTCTTAAACATTAGAACGAAAGAAAAATACGATAAATAAGAATTATTTAAGAAGAAAGTTTAAGGAGGAAATTATTTAGACGCTAATATCTATTATTAAAAGAATTATCGAAAAGAAAATCGATTAAGTATTAATTTCTACTATCTATTTAATATAGAAAGATTATCAAGAACCCTACGTATTAGCGTCTAAATTAATAAAATTTTAATATACTTAGATAATTATTAGAATAATTACTAGAATTAATTATAAGATAAATTTATTCTTATAGAATCTTAATACTTATAAT
>JANQBS010000561.1:0-14128 GCA_033085395.1 Xanthoparmelia taractica | reverse complement strand
TATCTCATACCTTTCGGTATGGTATTCGAAAAACTAGTCCCATACCATCAAATATACCACACCTTTCCGACCCGTAATAATAATATCGATTTATTTTTTTCTCATCTCGAAGACGATTAGCATTAATATCTACTTTATCGATACTTATATCTATTATACTATTATTAAACGTATTTAAGTTCAAATACTCTGGATCTCGAGTAGTAACTAAATTACTATTCGATAATCGTGTTAATTCTCGAGTTATGCCCTGTTACATGAATTATTAAGTAGATGCTTCGTAAGATACGTTATAAATAATAGAAGATAATAAGACGATAGCAAGATAAGAGATTAAATATAATATTTAATCTATATTAGAAAGGAATATAATTAAGTTTAACGTAGATTTGAAGAATTCCCGTTGATTAGCGAGGGCGCTAACTTTTCTCGTTGCCCGACAGGTTGTTACGAATAGTATTTATCTAATGCTAGTACCGAACTAGTACTTGCCTTCGGCCGGAGCAAGTAGTATTTAAGTAGTAGTTTTCGTTAGAAGAAATCAATTATCTTTTCACTTAACTTTTTAATACCCAACACGTATATTAAATTTATAGAGTACTTCGTTAAGTAATATATCGATAAATTAATTCTTAAAGTTATTAAGTATATCTTAAAGATATAATAGTATTTATATTAATATAGATAGATTATTTCTTATTAAGATAAAGAAACGTATAGTAATCTTTATAGTCTAATTAGTTCGTTTCGATTATTTATTAATCTATAGATACTATATAATAGATACTAGAATATTAATATTAAGCTTTTTAAATAATCTCTTTTAGAACGTCGATATAAACTTAAAATCTCTATCGAAGATTATAACTTATAATATATCTTAGTTATACGATATTTATATAGTAAGTATCTCGATTACTTATTTACTAATATTTTATATAATTTTATCGAGAATTAATAGCACTCTTTTAAGAAACTTATAAATTATAATAAAAAGATTATTAAAGTCTTTTATAGACGTAGATAATATTACTATAAAGTTTATAGCGACTATATAAAATAATATAATAGATCGATCTATAAGTAATATACTTTTATAAGACTTATAACGCTTTATTTAATTTAAATAATATCTTAAATAATAATTAATATAACTACGAAGA
Source organism: Xanthoparmelia taractica (assembly GCA_033085395.1). Classification (NCBI taxonomy): domain Eukaryota; kingdom Fungi; phylum Ascomycota; class Lecanoromycetes; order Lecanorales; family Parmeliaceae; genus Xanthoparmelia; species Xanthoparmelia taractica. The sequence goes on along the minus strand of JANQBS010000561.1, from coordinate 12,965 downwards.
ATTCTATTAAGATATTAAAGATATATTAAAATAGCGATTCTATTATAGAAGCGATAATAGTTATTATAATATTACTTATTATAAGCGAGTTTAAATATATATCTCTTTAAGCTATTAAGAATATAAAGATATTCTCGATTATTATTAAAGTTAATATAATAGAGTAAGTTATCGCGCTCTTTAAAGCGTAATTCGAGCTTACGCACTCGATTATTGTAAGCTTTATAGGGTCTAATAGGGGTATCGCACAATGAAGCGCGATACCCCCGAAGCTTTTGACCTTATAGCCTAGTGGTAATCGCCTGATAATTGTATCGCGCTAATTTCCCAGGGCTTAGCTAATTCTCGGGGACTTCACTACGGGGGTAATTCGCTAATTACGAGGGTTCGAGTATATCGAGAACTTAAAACTATTAATATTCTTGCGGGCGTGTGCGCGATAATTTCGCTTTAAATTATCTCTATAGCGCTATATTCTTAGAGATCTTTAATATAAGATATATTCGTATATATTTAATTAGAACCTCTAAGGCGATTCCGTATATAATGCGATAAAAGCGTATTACGCTAATTTTAGAGGCACTTATAGTAACGTGATTTCACAGACTTTTATTATAGAGACGTGTAATCGTCTATATCTTATAGAGATCTCTAAATACGATAGCGTATTACGTTAATTAGTCGGTCCCGATATAGGTTCGCTAATCAGAGGCGATTCCCCTCGAATTAGTTCTTTTGTAGCCAAGAACCTCCCGAGGTTCACGAGGACGTGAACTTAAGGAAGAGGATAGTTGTGAGACTTATAGGGCCTAATAGAGGCATCGCACAATAAAGCGCGATACCCCCGAAGCTTTTGGCCTTATGGCTCAGTGATAGTCGCCTAACAATTATTCTTATTTTACAAGAATACTTTATTACTTATAGAAGTCTTTTTAGTAAGTGCGAGTATACTTTTTTATTAACTATTAACTTCGTAAACTTCGAATAAATATATCTTGAAATTCTATAATATCTCTATTAAGATAATATAATAACTAAAGTCTTCGATAAGTAATATATTTAATACTTTAATAATTAATATAATTACTTTAATTAATAAAGCGATTAATAATCGTAAGAGCGCGTCTAATACGATATTAAACTTATTAATCTTATATTTAATTATAAGATTAAATTGCGATAAATATTACAAAGTACGAATTAAGCGTAAGTTGAGCTTATTAATTAATAATAATACTATATTAATTTACTTAAATATTAATATAGTAGCTAAGTAATTAATATAGATAAATATAAAAGACTTTTTAATAGACTCGATTATATATTAAATATTTTTCACGATTTAAATAAGATTAATTATCTCTAATTTAATTAATTAATAATTCTTTTTTACTTAATTTAATATTTGATTAAAAAATATAATAAATTAAATCGATATTTTAAAGAAGATTTTTATAAGCTCTTCTTTTATATAATAAATTATTATTATAAAATTATCTATCTTAAAGATATTTAGATCGATTAATAGTTATCTTTTTATATCGAAATATATTAAGAAAATTAGAAAATATATTAAGAAAATTAGATTAGCGAAAGCACTCTTAACGTTATTAAAAGTCTTAAGTTCTTACTTCGTTAATACGTAAATTAATTTATAAGATTATTATTTACGAAAATATTTTTTAATATTCTTTAATAAAGAGCTAATAAGCTTCGTTTTATATTATTATAGAGCGTGCGTTTACTAAGTATATCGAAGAATAAATAATTATAGTTAGTTAATTAAGTTTAAGAAGATTTCTAGCTCTCGCAAGATATTAAAAAAAGTAAGCGTATTAATTATTACTGACTTCTCTTTAGAAGTAGATATTTCGAGCGAGTTAATTCTTTATCTTAATAGAATAATTAACGAGGAATCTAAAAACGATTTCTTAATTTTAAGATTTACACGCTTCTAACGATATAGCGTAAAGAGCTATTATAGATACGAGAGATAATCTTTTAAAATCCTTAAAAAATAATTATATCGTTTACGTATATCTTAGCAAAGTATCTAAACGAACGAAGTATCTAATCTATTTAACGTTACACGTATAAGAGCGATTCTTTATATCTTATAAGTACTATATTCGATTATTTCTAATCGCGATAAGATATTATAATAAGCTTTAATCTATTCGCTAATTGAATTATAAATTAATAAAATTATTCGACTATATCGTAGATTAAGATATATAGATAATTAGCTATTATAGTAATAATTTCCGACTATAACGAAAGTAAGTAGCTATTATTCTTAGGTATTTAATTTAAAGCTCGAGTATTAATAATTACTTAACTCTTCTTTACTTTATTAATCTTATATTATATTATAAAGTAGAAATAAGTAAATAAGATAGACTAAGTAAATTAGATTATTGTTACGAAAACGCACTTGTCAAGTCAATAAGTCAATCAAGAAATCGACTAAGGCAAGTGCTTGGCTGACTGACTTAGATAGAATTTTCCAACTTAGAATAATCAAGACTTACACTCACCTAACTAGAGACACCTATTGCTATTATAGTATGGTAGCAACGCTCAAATAGCTGTTATTAGCTATTCCAGGAGATTCTTTATCATTGCTTTATTATTGCTTGATTGAAATAACTCTTCTTCGCGGAGAACTATATTCTATCTAATAAGATCCGCATATAAAATCATCGGAATTCTTACCCGGACGATCGAAATCTCCCTTACACTCACTATTATTACTATTATCGCTGCAGCTCACTTATTATTGCTGCATTACTATATTGCTACTGTTATTAACAATATCACTGTCGTTTCAAGCACGTTGCCGCCCCTTTTAAGCTACTTATCTCGCTATTCTTACTATAATTGAAAAGAAAAGAAGGGAAATATTATACTATTAATTGCATAATAAGAGAGAATTTTAATTCTTATAATAGACACCTTTATATTAATAACAAGTCTTTTTTGTTAATATAATACTATCTCTTCATTATTAAGAAGATTATTATTCTAGCTTCGTTAGCCCTAAATCCTATCTCTTAAAATATTATTATTTTAACCTTTTAAATAGACGAATTTCTACACTCTAATCACGCTTTTATTAATCTCGTTATCGACGATATTAAATAATTTATTATTAATATTATTAGAATTAATTTTAGGTCTTTAAAGATCGTAAAAGAAATAATATTATTAGCTCGTAACGTACATATAAGAGCTTATTCTATATCTATTAAGATATTAAATTAATCTATTAATTAAGCACTTAATTAATTGATTTTTAAGATTACTTTAATTAGATTTAAGATTAATATTTAGTTATTAAGAAGATTAAGAGAATCTTCTTCTATTAACGATATATCTTATTTTTTATCTTTAAAAAGTTTTATTATTAATAATTCTTTTATTAGAAATTCTTTCGTCACTAACTCTAATTCTAATAATTTAACTATTATCAATTTTATATCGAATCTTACTTTAAATTTAAGCATAAATTCTACTTCTAAAGATACTTTAAATACTTTTAATATAATTAAAAATAACGATATTAACTAATAGAATATCGACTTTTTATAATAATAATAAACTAGTTTATAAGATCTTTTACGTAGCGTATCTAAATTATCTAATAAGCGAGGATCGCTAGAATAGAATAATATTAATGTTATAGTAGAAATAGTATTTATATTAGTTAATAGATAAAATGCTAGTAATATAAGATTTTTTAATTCGATATATAAGAATAAGTTAATAATTTTCGATGCTTTTTTAATAAAGAATATATTAAAAGAGATCTACTTTCGAGATATATATTTATTTCTAGAGTATACTTGTAATATAGCTAGTATTAAGAGTAATAAGCTGGTTTATACGAATCTCTAAACTTATTTTAAATAGTCTACTTTAAAGTAATAATTAAGTGAGCTTTTTAATAATAATAAGCGTTTTATAAAGCTCGGAAATAAATTAAATAAGTAAAAGAGAATACTAATTAAATAATTTAAAGTATTTATTAATATAATAATTAATTTATTATTAAAGAAGAGATATATCTTAAGAGATATTATTGATAAAAGAGAGTCTCGAGAGTATATATAAAAAATCTTATATGCTTTAAAAGATATTAATTTAATTAGCGTCAAAAATTAGCTTAGTATAATTTATAATAATCTAGATATTAAGCTAGCACGTAATTTAAGAAGATTAAAGAATTGAATTATTTTATATAATTCTCTTAAGGAGATAAATAATCTTAAGTATAATTAATAAATTTATGCAAGTAGATATAATTCGAGAATGTATAGGTTTTCTACGAAGTCTTCTTAGAATCGTCCTTCTTAAAATTAGAGTAATAGTAATAGAAATATTTCTAATTAGTATTAACCTCGTTTATAATAGCAATTTTCTCAATAATTTTAATTTCAATCTTAGTAAAGTGTAGGTTCTAATAATTAATATTAGCGATCTTACTTTTTGTAGTTTTTTCGTTAAATTAACAATTAATATAAAAGTTAAAACGCTTAATTAACTTAATTATTTCCTCGTTAATTTAATAATTAAAATATTTATTTAAATTCGCAGTAAAACGCTTAATAAATATCTCGTTAGTCTCTATAAATCGTCGCTTTAAACGTATTAAATTCGATCTTAAATCGATCTTTATTTAATAATTAAGAATAGTAATTTTCTTTAAGATTAGTCTAAGATTTTTAATAAAATTAAAGTAATTAAAGATCTTAATTTAATACTATAAATTATTCGAAAGTAGCTATTTATTAAATATCTATTATTAATAAAAATGCTAAATTAGAATATAATAAATAAGCTTAAAGTTTAAACTATTAGAAAGAAAATACTAATATTAAATACTCTTACTTTATAGACGAAGATTAATATAAGAATAAGATATATTATGCTAATTCTAAGTATAATTCTAAGCTTTCTATATAATTAAATAATAATTAGTTTATCGACTTTATAAAAATCGAAATCTATTATCGAAACTATTAGAAATTCTTTTAATTTAAGATTAAATTATATAAGTATTTGCGTATTAACTATTCTAAAAAGCACGTTTATATTAACGAAGTAATATTTATAAAGTCTTTTAACTTCGCTAATAAGTAACTTATAAGGTCTTTTAACTCCGCTAACGAGTAATTAAAAATTATTAAGTTTATCGCTTCTAATTAGAATTTAAGAAATAATTTTATTTTTCGAAATTAAACTCGATTCTATTAATTAAGAGAATAAAGTTTATATTAATATCGAATATAATATAAGTTTAATAGATAAATTATAATATTCTTAATAATATTCGAATATAGCTATCTTTAGAATAATAATATCTTTGTGAGTATATAGAATTAATGCTTTTAAGTATAAGACTTCGAAGTATATTACGTAAGATATCTATTTTTCTAAAATTAATAATTAAGCTCGGAAAATACTTATATATCTCCGTAGAAAATTATATATTATCGATAACTTACGTGTTAAAATACTTATTAAAAAATAATATTATTAAGTCTAAAGAAATTATTATTAATATAGTTATTAAGAAAGTAAGGATTAATAATTATAGCAATACGATTAATATTATTACTCGATCTTGAGGCGAGTTTATTCGAAGAAAGATCTATATTAAATTATTTATTTTCGTGCCTTCGTATAGCGAGATAATTAAGAAAATTAATCTATCTAATAATTATAATTTCTTATTTAAGTTAATAGTATAGACGAATTTAATAATATTCGCTTATTTAATTAATTATATAATAATTAAAATTCTAGTTCGAAATAAGTCTAATATATTTATTTAAATTTTAAAGAAATTAAGACTTAAAAATATTCTCGAAATAAACTACGAAAATTACTTTTAAATTAATATCGAATCTAAATTCGTCTTAACGAAAATAGTTATAAATTTAAGTATAGACTTCAGCTTAAATTAATTAGCTTTCTTATTAACTAAAGAAAATAAGCTATTAAATAAAGTTATAATTATCGGGAATATACAGACTAGAGTTACATTAGTTAATCTAGTTAACGAATTCTTATAGATCTAATAAGATATTAATTTTATTAAGATATTAGAAGAGAAATAAATAAAGTTTTTATTAAGAGATAACTAATAAATTAAGATTAATAAGAAAATTAAAATCTATTTCTTAGGCGTACGAGATTAAGAAATAATTAATAAAGTCTTTAATAAGCTATATAAATAGAAAAGACTTAAATATATTAAAGATTCTATATTCTTCTTTTATTCGATATTCGTTATATAAAAAATATTATTTAATAATATTATTAAGAAAAGATTAATAATTAATATTCGAGATTTAAACGATTTATTACTTCGAGATATATATTTAATATCTCTTTAATAGAATATAATTAAATTATTAATTAATTGTAATTTTATTTTAATAATCGATATTACTTCGTTTTTCTATTAATAACGAGTGCATTTAAATTATCGCTATATATAGATTATTATAAATTATAAAAATTAAGAAACTTTTAATGTTTTAATTATAAGTTATATAAATTCGATTACTTATATTTAATGTTAAATCGATAAGATTTTACGATATATTTTTAACGTAAAAGCTTATATTAATAATATAATTATAAGTATTAGAATATTTTAATAGTACTTATAAGATCTTCGTTAACTATTTAAGCTTTTTATAAGTTTTTTTATTTTTTTTATTTTTTATAAAAGTCTTTTTAAGATATTCGAACGTTAATTTATTAGATAAAAAAGTTAATTTTTTTAACTTAATTTTATTAGAAGATAAGCTTAAAGTTATCTTAAACTTATAATATTCTAATACTTTAAAAAAAAACTCGAATATTATTTAAGATTAATTAGCTATTTGCGTTAATACGTTTATTTCTATATATAATTAATATAATTTTTATAAAATCTTAAAATATTACTTCTTAAAAAAGTATTGAATTTTAAACGTTAGCGAAAATAATACTCTTTTAAAATAAAGCTATCTATAGCTTTAGAGAAGCAATTAACTTCTTTTTAGCTTCTTTAAGAAATACTATCTTAATTAATAATTCTAATATATTTTAATAATACTCGAACTTTATAAATTAATTTAAATATCTTAAAAGAGTTTAATTTTAAGATAATAGTCTTTTATATTAAATCAAATAAATGTAAAAATAAATAATCTTCTCGTATAGAAACGAAGTCTATTCTTTTTCTATTAAGACTTTTAACTATAATAGAAAGAAATTATTAATCTACGAGATTAAAGATTACTAATCTTATTTAATATTTAAAGAAAATAAGATATATAATCGAATCTTTAAAGTATTCTATAAGAACATAGATTGATTATTCTATTATTATTAATATTATAAAGCAAAATTCGATTATTTTAATTAGATTAATAATGCGAATAAATATTTATTTAATTCGAGCTACTTAATTCTTAAAGTAATTTAATCTAATTATTTCTTACAAATCTAGCAAAGAATATATTATATCTAATACTCTATTAAGACTTATAAGTCTAAATAAAGATAACTCGCTACCTTATTATTATTCGAAGTTAAATACTCTCTATATCGCAAGTTTAATAGAAATAAGTACTTCGTTTCATAAGAAATGCGTTTAAGACTATTAATAGAATAATTATTAAAAAAGAGCTAGATAATAATAATAGTCTAATTAGCGAGAACGTAGCTTCTTTATCTTTCGTGCGAGAAAAGTATCTCTTTACTACTAATATTAACTCTTGTTTTTTATCTCGATCGAAAGAAAATCAATAGCGAGAGCAAGAATAGTAAAGTCTCACTTACGAAATATAGCGAGATCTTATCTTTTATATTAATAGAATTATTAATTAATAATAACTTTATATTTTCTCTTTACTAATAAAAAATATTCTTATTTTAATATATAAAAAAGAATATTTTAACTTTTAGAGATATTATTAAACTATTACTAATCTTAATATATTTATAAAATTATAAAGTACTTATAAGACTTTATTTAATATTATCTAAAGTGTTTAATTCTATAGATAAGAAGATACGTATCTTACGATAGTTTATAGTTAATCTTATCTTCGCTCGTGTCTTTTTATACTTTAATAAATAACTTTATTTTAATATTATCTCTATTAAATTATAGATTAAATTGTATTATGTTTATTATTTATAAGTTTATAAAAGTTATTTAATTAAATAAACGTACTTTTAAATCGACTTAATATTATTAATTAAAGAATCTTAAAAGTTATTATTAGCGATCGAGATAGAAAATTTCTTTCGAAGCTTTAAGAAACGCTTTTTAAACTATTAAAGATTTCTCTATTTTATTTAATAATCTATTATTTATAGATTAATAATACGAGCGAAAGTATTTATTAAACTATTAAGATAGCTTTAAGATACTTCGTATATACTCTTAATAAATCTTCTTTATAATAAAAAATTCTATTACGAATATAAATCTTTTTAAATAATTTCGTCTCTTCTAGAATTATAGCGAGCGAAGTAACTTACGATTTTATTTTAAATAGATCTTTAAATTTACTTTGTTTACTAATTAAAATTAATTATATCTTTATATAAATTATAATTAAAGATATAATTAATTTTACTTAAATATCTAATAAATTTTATTACGATAGAAAGTATTAATTAATATTTCTTAAGATAATAGAATAAGTATTTCTTCGACTATATAAAGATTATAAGATTTTCTCTATTCTTAATATTATTAATAAGCTATTATAATAATATATCGATTCTTTTTAAATAATAAATAGAATAGATAAACTTATTTATAGACTTATTATTCTTATAAAATAAAGAGTTTATCTTATTTTTATGATAATATAATTAAAGTCTTATTCTACGTATAAAACGATCTTTTCAACGCTCTCGATCTTTATATATCTTATCTATTTTTATTAATAATAATAATACTATTAATTTAGAAATTAAACGATTTCTTAATAAACGAATTATTAAGAGAGAATATAATCTAACTATAAAATATTTAATAAGATAAAAGAAATATAATTCTAAATATAATTAGTGATATAACATTAAGAATCTTAATAATGCTCCTAAGTTAATGAAGAAATATATGGAGAAAGTAGCTAGAATTCGAGCTATTACACCTACATTTGCACTTACTTCTACAATCTCAGCAAAAGAGAGAGATCGTTCAAGAAAGCATAATATCGCTACTTCATTAATGCCTTCGTAAACTAAATATCTATTATCACTATATTTAAACGTTCAACGAGTATTATTAACCGAGAAAAATTTCTCTCTACTCGATAACGTTTATGTGATTTAAAAAAATAACAATATATAATCGTTATTTTGTGACATAACGAATTAATTGCATTGTGACTATTATTATTTTACTACTAATATTCTAACTATATAATTTAGCCGTCGAAAAGACCTTACTATCACTTATTATCCGTCAATTTTAGTATACTATTATTATTTTTCTAAACACTTCAACATATATATAATAGCAAGCGAGGTCGCTCGCGTTTTTTTTCTATTTCATTGAATGCTATCACGAAAACGCACTTGCCAAGCCAATTAGCCAATCAAGAAATTGGCTAAGGCAAGTGCTTGGCTAGCTAACTTAGATAGAATTTTCCAACTTAGAATAATCAAGACTTACACCCACCTAACTAAATACACTTATTACTATTATAATTATCTTATCTTATTAATATAGCTTATCGAATATTTTATTAATAACTTTCTTACTTTTTTAATTAACGAGATATATCTTAATAAACTTAAGATCTATAAAAGACTTTAAAGATATCGATAGTTATTCTTCTTTCGAAATATTAACTATAATACTCTAATTTATTTAGATCTTAGAGAGATTATCGATTATAATTACTATAATAGTAGTAATCTAAAGTATATTATAGACTATAACGTCGTTATATATAATATATTTTAATATTAAATCTATAATTATTAAAGAGATAAATAAGTTAAAGAGAGTAATTAATAGATTAACTTTAAAAGAAGCTACTTTATAATAATCTATCGAAGACTTCGTTATAATCGCATAAGCTATTATAATAAGTATAATACTCTTTCGTAGAGTCTTCTTTCAAGAGCTAATATTATTAGCGATAAGCGAAATATATACTAATTCTATTATATAAGTATCTTTCTACTTATACTTAATAATCGAATTAAAATATATTTTACGAAGTAATAGTATTAGTATATCGTATATATTAAAGATTTAATTAAATAATATAGAGAAGTTAATTAGATAAGATAGTACTTCTTCTTTTAATTTAAAATTTTAAAAGTATTCGAGCTCGAAGAGAAAATCTCTATTATTAGAAATATTATTATTATATATTATAAATAATTTAATCGTAGAACGAGTCGATATTATAATAATTAACTTTATTTTTATTATTCGCTTAATGTAAGCTTATACACGAATTTATATCTTAATTAAAGCGATAAGATTCTAATAAGATTCAATTCGAACGATCTTCGTACGGGTCGGAAAGGTGTGGTATATTTGATGGTATGGGACCAGTTTTTCGAATACTATACCGAAAGGTATAAGATATCCCATACTCCCATTAGGTTTTTAATAAATATATTACGTAATATTTTTTTATATTCTAAAAATATGTAAAACGCTTAAGCGAATGCTTATGTAATTATAAAATTCTATAAATAGATTAAAAAGATATAATTTTTTAAAAAAAGTTAAGAAAAAGTTAAAAACGACTATGTTCAACAGATACCACACCTTTCCGACCCGTAAATAAGTTATTACTTATAATCTTTTAGCTAGTAATAATTTAAAAATACTTCTAAAGTAATTATTTATTTAAGTATAATTAATCTCTCGACGATCTATATTAACGTTAGACTAAAGCTTATCGTAATTTATATTCTTTATATAATCTATTCTAATAAATAAGATAAAGATCTTTATAAAGCTATTAAGTTATAGTCGATCTACGATAATCTTTATTTCTCGTTATATCTTATAATTATATTTATATTATATCTTTATAGACTCGTCGTCGATTAAATTAAACTTTCACTCTAAGTCGTCTAGATTTAGACGATATTTAATAATAATAGATTTATTATCTAAATTATTAATAACTCTTAAAGCTATTTCTCTTTCCCGATATAGAATTATATTCGCTATCGCTATTATATTAATATTTCGTATATTATAATTTATTATTTAATTTGAAAATTTTTCTCGCTTATTTATTAAGAAATAAACTCGCTTTAATATCTCTATATATACGTGCTTAAAAATTTACGTATTATACTTATCTAATATATCGTTAGCTTAAATAATAATAATATAGTAACTTATAGCGTGTTATTTAGCGAAGTTAAGGTTTTCTTCGTTTGTATTATTATTTATTAATCGATACTCGCGTAAGACTTTCTTTAATAGATTTATTCTAAATTTCGTAATAAATAAATATCTTAGACTTTCTTTATTATAAGAGCGATATCTTATTAATATTATAAAGTCGATTATCGCTTAACTTATCTATAGTAAATTAAGAAAGTTCTTAATAAGTAACAACGAAAAAATTAATATTAGTTATCGCAATATCGTTTTTTTATTCTCTCTCGTTTATTAACTTACGCGATTAAAATATAAAAATCTTTTAAGATTAGTAAAATAAGAGACTTATTAAAATCGATTATGTAATATATTTTATATCTTAATTTCTATTCTTTTAACTTTAATCGCTTTCTAAAGTTATATTATTATATACTTTATTATATCGTGTATAAAGAAGTTATATAGTATATTAAATTTTTAAGCGATGTAAATATTAAATAGATAATGTTTTTAATTAAAGTGTAAGATATTATATATATTTATTTCTATTGAAATATACGATTTATATCGTTATTTAAAAAGTTATAATTTCGTTAAATCGTAAATACGAGTTTTATAACTTATATATAAACTCTCGCGCTCGTCGAGAGCGATCTTATAAATAGAATAATAGCGATTACTCTTAATAAAGATAATAAGTATCTATTTCTTATAATTAATCGTTATAATAACTAGAATAAAATAATATTTTCAAATAGCGTTATTCGCGTATATTAGATTGATTTCTATCTTAGAGTACTTCTCTAGCGCTAAAAATATTAATATTAGCGTAAAATATGCAAAGCGACGTTAATAGCGACTTACGTCTTAATATATAGTCTATTACGTAATAATAAACCTCTACTCTAGCACGCTTATAAACAATAAGTATAAGTCTTAATAATATTAATTCTAAACGCCAAGAAGCGCGCTACGTCTTGCGATTAAGATTATCTATAGTAATATAAATCGATCACGTCTATTAATTCTTATATCTTTAAGATAAATATATTTTATTTATTATTAATATAATTAAAATAATAATAGCGTTAAAGAAAAGCTAATCTTATATCTTTTATTATTAATTTATAATATGCATCTCGCTAAAGATTAACTCTTTATACGTATTTCGTTATCGAATCGAAGTATATATTATATTAGAGACGAACGAAATATAGTCGATTATAAAGTCTATTAAATTTATTTTATTACGATAAAGAATACTATATTTAATAGCTAGTAATTCGATCTCGAAGCGTATTCACTACTCGATTAAGATAATCTTTTTAATTATATATATCTTCTTCTTTAGTGTAGCCGTATTATTAAAACTAGCGATACTATAAAATAATCTTAGACGTATATTTTTAAAAAACTTATTTATAATATTATTTAATAATTTAAATCTATATATTTAATTAAATAAAGCGTAATTAGTACGGGTTGGAAAGGTGTGATATCTGTTAAATATAGTCGTTTTTAACTTTTTCTCAACTTTTTTTAAAAAATTATATCTTTTTAATCTATTTATAGAATTTTATAATTA
>JANQBS010000560.1:0-14132 GCA_033085395.1 Xanthoparmelia taractica | reverse complement strand
AAATAAAGATAGATAATATTTATAAAAAATATAGAATATTATAAGAGACGCGTTTTCTAGTAATACTTAGCTTTAAATCTAGCTTTAACTACTTAAAATTAACAACTAATACGAAGACTATATAATATATAAACTAATATATAAGATAAATATTTCTTTGCTATAGCGTATTAATTTAATTTTAATAAATGCTAATAAAAGAAATACAGATTAATAAATATAAAGATATAAGAATTAGAGGCCGAAGCGCGCGAGAGGCTAACTCTCTAATATAGCTATACGATAGTGCTAGTCGCTAGTAAGTTAACTTAATAAAAGAATTTAATAAATTAGAATATATTTAATATAGAATAGATATATAGAATAAATTAATATATTAATTAGATTTCTTTCTACGTGAGTTCGAATTTCTATTCTAATAAATATTCTAGTAATTATTTAAGTTTAAATCTCTATAATTAGTACTTTAGTAATTATCTAAGTTTAAACCTCTATTCTAATTATAATTCTAGCGATTATCTTTAAAATTCTTTTTTCTAAATAGTTCTCTGACGTTAATAATACTCTAATATCTTCTAAAATTTTCTTTCTACTCTTTTTTTCTCGATAAAAATAACACTTATAATTACGAATAATATTATAGACTTATATAAGTCAAACTCTTCTCTTTTAGTTATCGATAATACTATAGAAATATTTAAAAATATTTTTATATCTTTATTTAAATTTTTTAATATTAAGAAATTATATAATTAAAAGAAGCTTAAGATTCGATTTAAATTAATAAGAAAGTCGTAAAAAAAAAAAGCTAATAGTAAATTTATAGAGTAAATATTTTTATTAATATTAATATTATTTCTAAGCTCCCGCGTTATAAGAGATTCGCTATATATAAAAATCGATAAATTTAATTATATTACGAAAAGCGTTTATTTAATTAATAAAAAAGATTTTAAGACTTATTAAAAATAGAGATTTTTAAATTTAATTCTTTATCTTAAATATACTTTAAAAATTAATAGAGATTAAAATTATCTCTAAATTAGATAATAGATCTTATCTTTTTTATTAAGAAGTAATTATAATTAACTTTTATATAATCGCGTAATTATACGCATTTCACGTAGAAAGAGTTACTTTATAAATTAAGAATATATAGCTTATTCGTAGCTTACGAAATAAGATAACTATCTATTAATTCGAATAAGATATATAATAATTAGAATTATAGTTAAAATTCTAAGAAGATTATTTATAAATCGATGAAAGCTTTCTTTTATTATATATTCGAAGATATTAATCTTTATATTATTTATACGAAGCGTGTAACTTTAATAGTTAAAAATATATAATTATAAAAAATAATTATAAATTTTTTTTATAATACGAAGAAAGAAGAGAAAAGTTTATTATCGTAAAATAAATAATAGATTATTATTATAATTAGCGTATTAGTAAATCTTCTAATAATTAAATAAATTAAATATATTAATAGTAATAAAAATAACTCGCTAAGTCTTAGATAATTATAAAAATCTTTCGTAATACGATATTAAATACGATAACGAGCTTAGCTTAACAACGTAATAATAAAGTAAAGTAATAATAATAGTGATAATAAAGTAAAGTAATAACTAGAATAATAATTAGAATATATTCGCATAATTCTATATAGAGTAACTTCTTCTATATATAGTATATTTCTTATATCCCTATATATAATATGAAATACTCCTACATATATTAGAAATTTCTTAGATTATTCTATAATATTAGCACATCTCCTAGGTTATCTTATAAAAATCAAAAAATATAATCTTAATATTATATAATATCATAATATAATATCGACACCTTATATCCCAGACCATCCCAGACCTTTCCGACCCGTACGAATATCGATACTTTTACTATAAAAATTATTTAATTAGACTCTATAAATAGAGCTAGATTAGATATTAATTTTAGCTTTCGTGGCTAAAATTACGCTTATATTTTACTACGATTTATATTAAATATAGCTAAGAATAAGAAAGAATATACTAATTTAGAAACTAATATAACATTAGTCGATAAACAATAACTTTTGTCTCTTCTACCTAATGTGGAAATTAGAAAGATATTCTCTTATCTACGTGTTAAAGAGCTTCATTTTACAATGCATAATATCGATAAATATATA
This sequence comes from Xanthoparmelia taractica, assembly GCA_033085395.1. Lineage (NCBI taxonomy): Eukaryota > Fungi > Ascomycota > Lecanoromycetes > Lecanorales > Parmeliaceae > Xanthoparmelia > Xanthoparmelia taractica. Next base: position 11,950 of record JANQBS010000560.1, on the reverse strand, counting down.
TTTATTTTAATATATCTTCTAGGTATTAAAAAGAATAATAATAAGATTCTTATATATATTATAAGAGAAATTTATCTAATTAATAATTTGAAGATAAATCTATTAATAAGAAATAATATTATAAAATCGGAGAAATTTATGCTTAATGTAAGTATAAACGAAGCACGTATTAATAGTTATAATATTATTATTAAAATTATAACTTATAATATTAATTAATATATAAAACGATTAATTTAAGCCTAAAAGATACTTATTATCACATCGAGAGCTTAGTAAATTCTACCTATTATTACGTCTAAGAATCTACCTAATAGGGACTTTATTTTCGAACCTATAAAGTACTATAATTTAATTATATATACTTATATGATTAATGCTAATATTGTCGATGTGATAGTTAAAAATAAGACTAATTATACTATGCAAATTCTTAAGAAATTACACTTAGGAATATTCTAAGAAGTCGACTACGAAAACGTTATCTTTACTATAGAAATGCCTTTAGCTAAGCTCGAAAAGCACTCGAAATCATCGAATTAAGTGAAGAAAGTAGTTACTTTCACCGCTATTATAACAATAAGTTTAGCTAATAGTTTCTCGTCTTTGATTAATCATGTTTCAACTAATGTCTCTACACATATAACGGAATTAAAGCTTTCTAATAATATAATGATCTATGGAAATAAAAAAGAAAGATAGCAATTAACTAATCTAATTGATAAGTTTTCGTCTTTATAAAAGAATAAAGATTTTGCTAGAGTGTCGTAAGATAAATAAATAAAGCTTTCTCTTCGAGATAATTAATAGTTAAGACTATTTAATAAAAGAGCGAAAGTCTATTCTCTTAAGCTAGTAGATAAGATAGTAGTTAATAAAACGTTCGATGCGCTTCAATAGCAAGGTCGTTTGAAGTATATAAAGCAGTTAACTTCGTTTAGCTATTCTATCTTCGTTATTTGAAAAACTCTATTAAATAATAAAAGAAAGAATAGAGTAACAATTAATATTCGTGAATTAAACGATCTTATTATATTAGACGTTTATTGTAAGGGCGCTTTCCAATTGTACCATAGAACTAAAAATATAACTCATGGGTTCGGGTGCCGCGCTTCATAGAAGGCACACGCCCTATTTGAACCCATATAATGCCCATACGGCGCACCCCATAGGCACCCGTACGGCTCGGCCTAACATTTATCTCGTATCTCTTCAATTAGATATTATCTTAAAACTACTTAATTATACGTATTTAATAGTGCTAAATATAGTATTATTCTTCTATTAATAACTTATATATTTCAACTTTCGATATATATTTACTATAGTTACGTATCGAGAATAGAAAACATTTAATATTTTAATTATAAGATATATAAAATTAATTATCTACGTATAAAGAAGAATTAATTATATTTTAAGAGCTCTTAAAGACTTTATATAAATCTATATTAATATTATTATTATTGAATCTAATAGCTTTTCTAAACACCTTTATTATTTAAGAAGACTTTTTTAACTTCTAGTTAAGTATAATATTTTAATTATCTCTAAAAAGACCTTTCTAAGATATTTAAATATTAATTTATTTAATTAATATATAAATTCTTTAAGAATAACTACTATAGATAATAAACTTAAAGCGATTAATAAGCTAAACTATCTCGTAATTTTTAAAGATTTAGAGTATTATCTTAATCTAATAGACTATCTTCGTAGTTTAATTTATTATTATATATAGTTTACGATATCTTTATAAAATCTTAAGATAAGATTTTTAAAAGAAGCTTTATAAAAAGATAATCCCCGTCGTATATATTTCTTTACGCTTTAAATTATCTTTATTAAGTAAGGCGAAGAAGATTAGTTTTAATAGCTTATAAGTAGTATTATCTTAATCTTTTATGCTTATTTATCACGATCTTAATAGATTAATTTAAATAAATTTAAATACTTTAAAAGAGTTCGATTTCGAAGTATAAGTCTTTTATATTAACGAAGAATTTAATTCTAACTTAAGCTCAAAATAATCTTTTCGCACTGCAATTCAAATAATTATATTTTTTTCTCGAGGTTTAATTTAAGCTAAGAAGAACTATTGATCGATAGAGCTAGAAGTAGTAGACTTCGTCTAAGTGCTTAAGAAAATAAGATATCTAATAGACTCTTCGAAGTATATTATTATTATTTAAATAGATTATTTTATTATTCTAAATATCATGAAATAATTATTTATTACTTTAACGAATTTTATTATAAGAATAAACGTTTATCTTATTAAAGCTTTTTAATTTCTTAGGTAATTTCGTCTCGATATTCGATATAAGCTCGAAAAAGAATATATCGTCCTCGATATACTTTTAAGACTTATAAGTATTAATAATATATTTCTCTCTAAAGATTATAATAAGCTAAATACTTTTTTTAATATTACACTTATAAAGATAAGTTCTACGTTTCTTAAAGACCTCGAAAATAATTATAAGATAGATATATTTTACGTTAGAATCTATACTTTAATAGCTAAGAATAAGAATATTAACGAGAACGTTATTAATCTTTCTTTCGTTCGTAATAGATATATAAGTACGATATAGAAATATTAAAATCTTTTCTTTCATGTTAGTAAGCTTATAATATCTAGAGATATATATCGAGATCTTATCTTTTATAATAATAGTCTAAGATCTATTTAATTTATATTTTTAAGCGAATTTTAAAAGCTTTAAAATAAGAATCTAAGTCTAAAAAACGAAGAAACTCGAGAATATTAGAGAATATAATTCTTCTAATATCGATATTATATAATATCTTTTTCTTTTTCTTAATAATAATTTTTTTAATCTTTATAATAAAATATTACTTAGACTTTTTATTAGAAAGATTACCTAAGCTTATACGTTATATATCGATCTTAAGCTCTTAAGTTACTCTATATTCAAGTTTTAAAGCTTTATTAATACGCTCGAGATTCTCGATATATATCTTCTTTTCTTTAATTATTTCAACCTTTTAAATATAATAAGAATTCTTTTTATCGTAAAAAAAATAGTCTTAAAATATAAACTTTATAGATTTTATAAAATAACGACGAATAGCGAATTTAATTAAGACTTTATAAGCTTATCGCTATACTCGCACACTTTCTTATCGAGAGTTTAAGATTATATTTATTTCGTTACTTTAGATTACGTTTTTTTAGTTCTCGATAATCTAGTCTTAATATTATAAAGCGAATTAATATCGAACTTTTATTATAGTCTTCGTAAGAGATAATTTCTTAATAATCTTATAGAGTCGAAAGTTATTCTTCTTAAGAATCTTTAGAATTATTATTAAATAGATTTTTTATTTAGCGACTAATATAAAAGAGATCTTTTTATAATTATAGCGATTCTTTTATATAATAATTAAAATAGTACTCTTTAAATTAAATATAATAACTATAGAATAATTAGATCTTAGAGTATCTATAATATAAAATAATAACAACTTCTTAAAGATATTTATATTATATTCTCTATCTCGAACTTATTTTTAAAGATAACTAATAGTATAACGAGATATTTTAATTATTATAGTAACGATTTTAATAGTAATATTAGCTTCGATTAAAGTAAGTATCTAAAGTTTAATCTTATTATTATAATTAATACTCTAAGTATTAGATATATTTATAAGAACTTAAGATTCTAGAGAAGATTATCTCTTATGATCTACTAAGAATTCTTCTTCTACTAGAAAATTTATAATATTCTTCTTCTTTTCTCCCTTTGCGATAGTATACTTAGCATTAATATTATTATTATATATATCTGTAACATCGCTACAATGTATACACTCCGCATATATGTACTTCGTATATATGTACTCCATATGTAAAGCATTGATATCGCTACTATATATTATATATGCACCGCATTAATATCGCAAATACCGAAAATATGTAAAATGTTGATATTGCCAAGCATGCCAAGCTTTTTAGCGCATGTTCAGGACTTTGCGTGCAGACCTCCGTAGGGCATTCCTATCGAGGAAATGCCAGCAAATCCTACTGCGATCACAGCTCGAGTGATATGGGGAGAAGAAGCCGACCAATGGGACTTAGTGGCTTGACTGCCAAGAAAAAATTATGTGGCGATCCTTATGACAGGGCTCTTTCTGCAGCCTAAAATGAGGCTCACAGAGACCAATTCACTAACTGGGCTCCCTGCTTATCCAACTGAAAAAAGGAGGCTATACATTTTTATCAATGAGGCAGACTAGTATAATGACGTCTTGAGTTTTCAGAAAGAGAACAAAATGAAGGGAAACATCATCGCCTTCCTCGAGAGCATTAATCTTGGCCAGACATCCGGGTTCAAATTCTGCGAAGGAATAACGCTTTTCGAGGAAGCGCTTGACAAACAGCTGGAACCATCACGGCCCTCGACTGGCGATGGAAGGAGTATTCAACCTCTTGGAATCGGAGGAGCCAAAAGTGGTGCGCTCCTGCTAGCTGTCAATTCATTCATCATTTTAGTGCTGAAGACGATCCGGAATGAGCTGCCGCCTCTCGTTTTCCTTACCACAGAGTTCATCTACGGAGATGACACAGTTGAGGCCCTGCAAGGCTTTGAGGTGACCCTCGTTACAGGTCTAGAGAGTCTCGTCCAAATTCACGCAAAGTTACCCACGGCTGAACCGCTGCAGCGGTGGGCTCGTATTGCATTAGCCGCAAATTTTGTGCAGGTCGAACCCGGTAATGGAACTGATTGGCCAGTAGACGAACCTCAAGACTTAGCTGTCTTCCATTCGCTAGATACGGAAAGAGAAGAGGTACCTGAGAATGAACCGAGTAGGAATTTACGCTCAGACGGCCATCACAACGTCAGCCAAGCCCCAATCGACCAGGATTCATGCTCCCTAGGAATGTTTTTAGAGCAAGGCTATGGCCTTCGAACGGACTGTGTCGAAGACGAAATTCAACCGGGCTACAAAAGAGCTTATAGCAACTGGAACGTGTTTTTATTGAGCTTCCTGGTCGACAATGAAAAAAACCAAGAGTTCAGGGCAAAGCTGTCACCGTCACAGGAAACTTCATCCCGTCTTCTTATCGAATGGTGGTTGAATGGAATTGGTCTTGACTCATGGACCTCGCAGGCTTTCAAAGCCCTGAACGCTGCTGCACAGATGGGATGTTTAGATAGTGATGCACTACAGGCGATTGGAATCGAGCCCATGGCCACTGCCGATAAGGAACGCAGTCACTACCTACAACGTTACATTTTTGACAGTTCGGCGCCTCCATATCACACTTCTATGTTTCGATTATTTCAGATGGAGTTCTTACCTTGTCATTACTCTAAAAATCTGGCCACGAGAGCTCTGATCCATTCAAGGCAACTGGCTGCAAAGCTGGCTGCTTGCCAGAGAATATCCTTAGCCTGTTTCAAACCCTTGTATGCCGATGTAGCTCGCCTAGCCAGCGTAGGAATGGACGAAAGAGGCTATGAGGACAAGTATCCTGTTAGCAATGCAAACATATCTACCATGGCTACTGGGACTGGAAATTTGCCGTTACGGCTGGACCACGTCAATGACCATATGGAGGCGACGGAACCGCCTTTCCCTGAGCCCTTGTTCGGAAAGCTGTCCCATGTTGAGAAGAAATATTTGTCTTCAGAAGAAATTAATCGACTGAAGCAAGCAACATTCTTGAAGTCGGGTTTGAGAGCTGGCGCATCATCGTCGCCTTGTGGTTGGCTTGAAAAAATCAATGCTTCTGAAGACCTTCCCCATTACCTTTGGGATGTAAACGGAAGAAGGACGGTCCTTACTAAGGATCTTTCCGGGCAGATCGAGTATACAGCAATTAGTCATACCTGGGGTCGCTACAAGTACAAGGACTATACGAAGTTTCCGAAGATATATCTTGACGGTATGAAAGAGTGGTCTATTCCACAAAATTCAAAGTTTAAAGTGGAGCAGCTCCCAGACATCCTCGCTTCGGTGCCTTTCAACACGCCCTACATCTGGTTTGATCTTGTGTGCATCCCACAGGAGCCGATCGACGAGCAACTAATCTTCATTTCGGCGCAAGAGATTGGCAGACAGGCCAAGATCTTCCGTAGGGCTAAAATTGCTGCGGCCTGGTTCAATGACATTGATACTTGGGAAGCTATGAATGCATCTATCTCCCGTCTTTCCATCCATTTTCTGCAGGAAGGAGGTGCGGATGATCTACTACAGTCAAGTCAAGATCCACCGGGCCTCCATTGTGATCGAAACCTAGAATTATTTGAGGATGCTTCAGAGGGCAATGAAGCTCCCGAGGACTTTATGAATCGCTGGTTTTCTTCGCTGTGGACTCTGCAAGAAATCTGTCTGAGGCCTGATATGCGGTTGTGTAACAAAAACTGGGAAGTCCTAGCTGTCGGCGAGCATGCAGAATTACATATTGGGATGGATGACTTGATCGCTCTGTCACAGGGAGGAACCTTTCGAAGAAATGCATGGGAAACGGTTGCAGAAGGAGACCTCCAAACTTCCCAGACTTCAAAGCCTTCGGCTGTTGGGCGCATTAATCCCCGAATCAAAGCCACAGAGCAGCTGTGGGAATTGCTCGATCTCAGCGGACTGGAGCATCTTCTCAACACCTCTAGGACAACAATCTTAATGCTTGGTAATCAAAGGTATTGTCAAGATAATCGTGCAGAAGCAATCATGTCTGCAGTCGGTGTTACCGATTGGTTTGAGCCCTCCAAACGTGGGATAAGGGATCAAGAGACTCCATCCCAACCATCCGAATACCCTTTAGCTTTCGTCAGAGAGGCTGCCAGTAAGCTTGGCGCCGAGTTCTATGCGTCGAGTCTTGCCGAAGGAGAACTCTTGGAAATGCTAGTCCTGTCTCTGAAACCTGCTGGAACATACCGCGAGGGTGTGGGTTCGATGGTCCCATTCACCTCCTCCAGACTAAGTAGGACCCCTAGCTTTGCGGAAGTCTTTGCGGGTCCCGACCATCCCACGGTGTCAAGTTGGGAGATCCTGCCGGACAGCAGCGTCAAGGTCCCAAGAGCGGGCATCTTGTCATATACCGGACAGTCCCGCTCCAGAGATCGAAGCCTCATCTGCGCATGTGTCGCTCCGGATACAGAGGAACCTATATCGCTCTTGGTCAAGTCACGGACGAAGGTGGATCTTGATGCTTGGATTGACTCGTTCTTGCCAAGCACGAGGAATTACGCGGTGGTACTCCACCATGGGCATGGTGTCGTGGACGGCATTCTTCTTAAGGAGCTTTCGTCAGGGGAACTCATCAAAGTCGGAACATATCATCTGACCAGCCCGAACGCGTACAAATTCTTCGAGCCTAAGACATTCGGCATCAATTGGCGTGTCTTGTAGCACAGCATTAGTGTTTCCAATTTCGCCATAACGTATGATTATAAAGAGCAATCTTCCGGAAGTCCGGGTTACATTGGATCATAGTACCCGCCTGCATGCTTTTTCTTTCTTTCTTTCTTTCTTTTATGTTCTCAAAACTTGAATCATTGATTTGCTCTCTAGTCAGTGTGGCCAACTAGATTTGCCCCAGCTGGCAGACTCCGCAGTGTAAAGGCGGCAAATCTGAGCGCAGACTCTCGTAAGATTGTCAGCTTTCGCGTCATTTTGACAGTTTTCTATACGGAGGTCGGCGTCGCTTTTGAGGCCCCATCTAAGAAGATTATCTAGATGATACGATCGTAATTACTTAATAAGAAGCTTAGAATTATACTTAAGTCTAGATATATTCTGGAGACGACGCTGATAGCAGCCGTGGCGATCAGCCTGTTCGGCCTCTTTCCTATTGTGGATACTGAGCAATGGCAGACTCTGAAAGGTCAACTTATTTGATCAGAGAACTTATGTGGAACACCGCAACCCCGAAAAGAAGCCTGCTTGTCTGCCTCGAACAGAGTGAGCAGATACAGTCACGGGGGACCTCAAACACATTTCAGAGTAGACTTGTGAAAGGGGTACCAGAATGTAACGACTTTTCTATACCGCGGCTCTGTACTGTTATCTGCTTAGCTAGATCAGGACCAGATAGATATCACTCCAACATCGAACCTCAAGCCTTCACTAACAGGGTCCTTACACTGCAGCTAGAAAGAATAGGTCTGGTTGAGTGAGGCCAACGACATTCAAATCAGACACGCGACGATATGCCGATAGAGGCACTATGAGGCTGTAAGGCTGTATGCGATTCCTGCCCGGCTTTCTGAGTAGGACAACGCAGTCGGGGATGATGGTGGGATTTGGCGAGTCGGACTCTTTTCCTTTGGGAAGTGGTAGGCTCGGCCACTGACGGTTGACTTGTCATCGACTAACAGAAGGAACGGTCTTTTAATTTACAGCTAAGAACCGCCACCTCGACTCTACCAGACAATCCAGTCCACAGCCGACGTGGGCGGCATATCGGACCCGGGAAGGAAAAACGCGCCAACCTTCACCAAGCGCTGCGTCAAGAACCATATCTTGCGGTGACCCTGCAAGATCAAACCGTACTGCGCATGCGAATCACGCAGCAGACTGACAGCAAAGGCACACGACCCGTCCGGCAAAGTCTTCGCCCAGTCGCGAAATGGGTATATGAGTGGTGTTGTCCTACGGTTTATGATGTTGATTGACATCGGTGACTCGTCATGTGGATTTGAAGTTTCCGTTGACGCTACGATGCCTGCCTGTTTGATGTCTACGCTTCCGGTCTGCTTGATAGTCCATGTTTGCACGGCCGGGTGGTCCTGGGCGTTATTAAGCTGGCGAATAGGCATAACGCTGATGCGAGAGTACCAGCCGATGGTGGCGGAGAATGGCATCATGGAGCCCCTTTGCGAGCTGTCAAACAGCTTATGACGCTCTGGTGTTTTTTGTGGCATTGCTATGGATTCGTAAAACGACGCACCCAGCTTCGATGCCGCCTCTTTGACAAATGCTAACGGATATGTGTTCAGGACTAAGTCGCTGTCGGTCTTCTTCGTTGACTTGGACGTGTACCATTCCGTGACGCCGAGGGCGGACATTATGGCCGGTGCTCTGCTGCCGGTACATTGGCGTATGTTGGCAACCATGAGCAGTCCAACTGGAGAGGGCGATTCGACTAGATTTTCCATTCGCGTAACCAGGCACAGGTCCTCGAGCTGTCTGGGACCATTGGGCCACTTGAGGTATTGATGCTCTTCAGATTGGAAATGCTCGTCGGACTCGAGCAGGTTGTTGTATCTCGAGTATTTTCTAATCACGTCTTCCGTGAAAATCTTGTAAGGCATTCCGTTGCGCCAAACAGAATTCACAGTGTCTATGAAACTGAAGAAAGCGTCAAGAGGTACAGGAGTGCCAGCTCCATCGTTCAATGGTATCCAATCTCTAGAGACAAAGGTAATATCGGGACAAAGCATTGCCTCTTGCAAGGTCCAGAGCGAGGAGAACCAATTGGCAGGTTCCACAAGCGTCTCGATCTTGTCAGATAGTATCGATCGGGAGCCAGACGCTAATAGTAAACCGGCAGAATGCCGCGTCTTGATTTCCGAGGGATCGTTCTGTGACGAGAACAGCTCGCTAACAGCATTGGCTTCATGATGCAGGGAAAGCAGCAGCGTGTCAGTGTCATAGATACCAGGAGAAGTAGTAGCATGTAGATAGGAAACTCCGAGCCAGTCCAACGCTTTCACAGTTCCGCCCCATTGTCTGGCGTCATTGATCCAGGCTATACAGCGAGAAGCATTCTGAAAGATCAGCGTTTGACGATTAATTTCATCGTCTGCTTTTGGGGACCCATCTTGAGGGATGCAGAAGAGATCGATCCAGATGAAGCGTATCCGCGGTCGAATCTGTTGTAGATGCTCAGGCAGTCTCTCGACGTCAAATTTTTCATTCTGTGGGACAAGCCAAGGCACACCCTCTATGGTTATAGCATCTTTGCGCCAGCGTCCCCAGGTATGACTAACACAACAATACTCTTCGGGATCAGTGCTCAACTCGTTCACTATAACAGTACGCTTTTGCTCGACGTCCCAAAGGTAAAAAGGTAGCTCTTTGGGCTTGCCTTCTCTTGGTAGCCAAGGGCAAGGTTTATCGAAGGAGCCCATGTAAGGACCACATGCATTTGTCTTAAGACCTCTAATCTTCATATAAGAGGTGTAACCAAGCCTTTGAGCTGTTGCATGTTGGATAGCCTTGACCCTTGAGTTTTGCAAAACTGCAAGTGGGATCTGCCTTACGTGCAGTTCCCAATGACACGGATTGAATTCATGGAAGAAGAGATCGAACATTATAGCATTATACACAGACTTTCGAAGCTGGTTAAAAGTTTCTGCGTCCGGGTGTACGTCGCCGAATTTGTAGATCATTGGGACTGGCGAAGAAGCGGCGGCTTCAAGAGATACTCTTGCGGCTCTCGATAAGCTTGATTCTTGATAAATTCCCAACCACCAGTGCGTCAAAAGGGTCCATGAAACTCTCTGAGTGAATGACAGAAAGCGAAGAAACTGTGGCTGCTCCGTCGCTATATCACGAAATCTGCACCATCGTTTGAGTGCTATGGCCTCGTTTTTGTCTCCGCTACCGATGCTGGTACCCAAATACTTCTCAAGTATCATGCCGAGAGGGACTAGCGACCACTCGTGGGCTGTTAGTGATGCAGATTTGGACTTATACTTCCTCATCCCTTCGGATTGCCTCCGTTCTTCGTCCACGCTGTCCTGCCAAGTCTGCCTTGCGAACCCTTTTTGGATTCTAATGCTTTCTAATTGATCATACTCGGCCCATGCACCATGCCACAAATCTTCCCAAGACCTCGAGAACATGTACTTTCTTCCTAATTCCGGACTGGTCTTATCGTCGAATCGCTGTTTCCAATCCGCATAGCGCGATTGTAAAAGCTCCTCGTGCAGGGGAGGATCATCGTTATTCGATGGCTTTGGAAGGTGTGCCATCTGTAGATATTAGTAGATCCAAAGCTTCCCAGGGTTTTGGAAAGGCGTGGAGTTTGGTTTCCGGTCAGGACCTGCTTGTTAATCCTAAGAGGCCTGGATGTACTTTAGTTGAGGAGCTCAAAGTTGCTGACAGCTAAATTACCTTAGGTGTCCCACGGTTGTATTAGCAAATGCAGAAAAAGCAGGATTTCTCGGCAATTATTTTAAGATTCCGCACACAGTTCAGACAACAGCCCTATGGTCACATGCGGCCATGCGGGGAGTTCATGGGCTATTACTAGCCTTGGCGCTCGATTCTCCGTACTTAGCTGGCACACACACACTTAGATGTAAATAATTCATACACATCACACTTATTATTAAATTACATTAATATTGTTCCTTGATAGTAAAGAAGATAAGTTAAGACTATAGCAAATAACGAGTCTAAGATAATAGTATATATATTATTCATAGAGCTCTATAATTTCTAAGTCAATAATTAAGACGCGATTAAGACTTAATTTAAAAAGAGTCTTTAGAAGAAGAAAAGAGATCGCGAAAAAGATAAGAATAAGCGTGAAAGAGTTAAAGTAAAGACCGACTATAACGAATCGAGCGATCTTATAAATTAGATAATGACCTTTAATAAGTAATCGTTTCAAATGCGAATATCTAAGATTATGATTAATCAAATAAATTGAATAATAGCACGAGAAGAAGCACGAGAAGCTCGTAATGCTATGCGATCTCGTCTTTCTTCTGTATATTCTAGAATATATCTAGAGTTAACATATAATCCTATATCGTCGCAATTAATATATCAAGAATATTAATCGTTAATATCTCACTCACATTTATTCGAACTACCTTCGCCTCAATAGTTAATATCTAGTTCTCAATTACCTTAAATAACTTAGATATCTCAAGCGTATAGTCTACGGGTCGGAAAGGTGTGGTATATTTGATGATATGGGACTAGTTTTTCGAATACCATATCGAAAGGTATAGGATAT
>JANQBS010000559.1:0-14187 GCA_033085395.1 Xanthoparmelia taractica | reverse complement strand
ATATAATTTTTTAAAAAAAGTTGAAAAAAAGTTGAAAACGACTATGTTCAATAGATACCACACCTTTCCGACCCGTATAGATAATAATAAAGTTTATAGTTATTAATAATAGTAATATTTAAAAGAAAATACTATAGTAACTTTTAACTCTTAAAATACACTCGTTATATAAAATAATAATATTGCAATTAATTAGTCTTATTAACCTTTTTTATACAATATTTATATATATTAATAAACTTCGAAATATTGAGCTCTTTTGTCGTTATTTCTTTAAATTCCGCTCTAGAAGAACGTATATTTATAATTATTTTTACTGGTCTACGACGAAGACGTTTAACTATTTTTCAACTATTCGATATAGTACTTATAAATAGCACTATATTCTAATTCTTTTAGGCGAATTTCATTACTCTCTCGTTACTTAATAGTCTTTTATAGAGCTTATTTCACTCGAGAATAGCGTTTTATTTAATCCTAAGCTTCGTAAGTCTCTAATCGAGACCTCGATTAGACTCTTATTACTTTCGTTGAGCCTTGATATCCTCTTTAGTCTTTAGTTCTTCACGACTCGTTTTTGTAATACGTATAATTCTAGTATTTCTAAAGTCTTTATTATTAAACTATGCTAGCAATCGAGCTAACGTAAATAAGTTATCTAGTTATACGATATGAGAATAGTTTTTAGTAATATCCTCTTAAGGTAACAAGTCTAGAATTATAACTTAAGTTTAATTAAACTCTAGTTACTTAATTTAATAATCGTAGATATTCTAAGATTCGTTATTCTTATTCTAGTTCTTAATATAATAGGCTTAATTAAGAACGTAGTTCTTATCAACTAGAGCTTAAATTTTCAAGTCTTTCGATATGAGTTTGCTAGAAATATTAATAATTTCTTTGACTCGACCTATAAATCTTTAAATTATCTCATCGATAGCTAAATAAATACTCGTTTTCCAATACTTCTTAAAGATCTATCTAAGCGTATTATTTTGTAATTTTAATTTCGCGTATAAGATCTCTTAATAACCTAATTAAGACTTCGAGATATAAAAAATTTATTTATTTATTGCTATCTATTTAGACTAATATACTTTAAAATCTACTTATAAAAAAATTCTTTTCGAGAGTTAATATTTCAGAACTCTAAAATATTTAACTCTATATATAAACTTATTCATATACTCGCTCTTAAATAGACTCGAAATTCTTTAACTGTAACTAAGAATCAAGTACGTGTCTCGAGGTTTTTAGGCTTAGGATTTAGAAAAGCGTACTTATTCGTATATTGTATAAGAATTTCTATAATCTTATTATTGAAGAATAAGTTAAAGATTACATACGAATTATCTAAAGCAATAATATTTAATAGTTAACTCTCGCTATTAATTTATAACTACTTAATTTTCACTAATTTATAATTAGATAATAGTTAAGATCTTAGAAGACTTAGAATTCTTCTTCACGTAATCTAGATCATTTAACGTCTTATTACGAGGCATGGTGTTAATTTATATAACTATTATTTAATCTTAAACGCGTTGTTTTTCTTTGATAATTACGGGACGGAGAGTAGGGCTAAATTTCTATTTTAAGTACCTTGTTAGAGAATAAAAGAAAGCGAGCGTTTCGCTTATAGCGAGATTTAAGTATAGTGTAGATTTTATTATAGATTTATTCTTATATCTGAATTTTCTTAGTAATAATAGTATCGTCGCTAATAATAATTAAGATTATAAAGTTTTTAGCGATATATCGCTAGATACTTAAGAGCTTTAGCTTATTCTTAAATTATTATCTTTATATTTTATAATTAAAGATACCTTTAAGTTTATTAATATTATTAAGACGACTAAGAGAGATCGAGATCTTAGTCTCTTTAGTCGATATAATTAAAGCTTAGAGTTTTTAGAGTTAATAGCGCTAATAAGACGAGCTTCGCTCGAAATCGAAGAGATCTTTATTAAAATTTAATTTTAGCGATACTTAGAGATAGATTATTTTAAAATAGAAGTAAAATTAATAAGAGTAATTAAGATTTATTCGTTATTAATATCGCTATTCGATAGACTCGTAAGTAACTCGAGCGTATAGAGAAAATCTCTTTTAACTTTAAGATTAACTCGATATAAGCGAGATCGTTACTATCGAAGAGCGGAGAAATAAGCTAATATAGCGTAGCTAATTGTGCTTCGTTAGAATAACTCTCTTCTAGAATATAAGAATTTCGATCTTAGAATAAATAATATAAATAAATAACAAAAGAGAAAGTTCTTAGACTTTATAAATCTTAATAATACTTCTCTATTTAAATTATATCGATTATTCTAATTATCTTAATCTTTAATATTTTAACTATCTTAATTATTTACTTTTAACTTTCGTTTAATTATATTTCTCTTAAATAAAAAATCGCTTATTTATATTAAGAACTTTCTTACTACTATAATAACAAGATTTAATTTATTTATCTTTAGCTTTAATTCTTAATAAAGATTAAAGAGACTAAGTATTTTCGCTCTAAGACTTATTTATCTCTACTTTAGTCTTTTTTAGCGAAAGCTAAGATAATAATTAAGTTCGTTTATTCTTTTTTTTATTAGCTCGTTTAGATTTAATCTTCGTTTATAATAATTAAGATAACTAATTTCTCGTTATTATTATAAATATTATATAATTAACTTTAGACTTTAAAGTCTATATACTCGTTACTTAATTTAGTATTTCGATATAATAAATAAGAACGTATTTCTCTTTATTTAGTGAATTTTACGTAGAGAAACTAGTAGTATTTTAAAGACTTTAGCGAGTATATAATTTTAATTAATCGCGTAGCGAGATTTAATATTATCGGCCTTAAGATATAGAGTCGCGAAAAAGCGCTAAGCGATAAATCTTAGCCCTCGAATTAATAGCGAATTATAGTCGTTTAGACTCTAAATAATTATTTTTATATAGAAAATACGTATTATAAAGAGATTATTAAATAATTGCTATAGCGATACTTAGTATCGCGATAGATATTAAAGAGTTATCGTAATAGTAATAGATAATAATATAACTAAATTACTATCGAATATAGCTCGGGCTTATAATCTATTAAAATATAGAGTAGAACACGTAGTAGTTATATTAACTAAGAAGTACTAGCTAGAAAAACGAGATTATAAGATACGTCTTAGTGTATCACGTAATTAAGTTACGTGACTCGAATTTCAATAAAAACTATAAACGTTATATATAACGCTTTAAATATTCTATATTTATTTAATTCTAAGAGACTTATTCTTCTTCTTTATATTTAGTAGTTTCTTAATTATTTTATATAATATTTTATATATATAAACTATTTTTAAATTTATAACTATTTTTAAATCTATAACTATTAAATCTAATTAACTATAGCTATTTTAATTACGAAATAAATAATATATTAAATAAATTCTATTATCTTAGTTAGATTAGATACTTTTTTAATTTAAAAATTAATATAAATAATTTATTTCTTATTAATTTACTCTTAAATATTAAGTTACTAATATCGCTTATAATATTTATCTACTAAAATTTATTCTTTAAACTCTATTTATTTTAATCTTTTTTTATATATTAATTTATCTTTTTTAATTTTTATAAACTTCTAGAGTTTATTATAAACGCTTTCTAATAAGAACTTAAATAGTAATTTATCTTTTTTAATTTTTATAAACTTCTAGAGTTTATTATAAACGCTTTCTAATAAGAACTTAAATAGTAATTAGTAAAAATTAAATCTTAACTAAAGAATTTAAAACTATTCTTAATAAAATAGCGTAGATAACTAATTAGTTAGATATATTTTTTTTAAAAAAAGAATTAGATTTTAGTTCTATTAGTAATCGTAATAGAAGTTTAGCCGTAGTTCTCGACCGACCTAGCGTATCCTTACTTACCTTATCTTCGGCTTCGTTCACTGTAATGTCAAAGTACGCCTAGTTCTCTTATGATTTAACGCCTTGGCTCTTTATCTTCTCACCTAGCCTCGTCCCGTAGCTAAAATTAGAAATCAACAAGGCTCGGTGGAAAATCGCACTAGGCAGATTTTACCCCAGTATACATGCACATGAACAAGGCTGACGGTTGAAGGAGTATTCCCTTCTACCTACACCTTCTCTTATCTATCCGCAAGAAATTTCATGATGATCTCGCTCTTTGCAATGATTAGAACCCTGTTGAAACCAGGAGAAAAAAGGTAGGGTGTTTGCTCCAACTCGCCGCTCGATTTGATCAGTCTGCGAGTGGTCTTCGAGGGTACCGAAACCCACACATTGTGCTATGGGGCTAGCCGTAGGAAGTCGGGCTCCAAGGCCACATGTGGGAATGCGCACAGCCCAAAGGAGGTTGTATCTGGTGACTGATAGCGGTGAGGCCGTTGATTGCCGGTGAGGCTGCATGATACGGTCCTGAATGAGGCGAGCTCGAATGATGCCAGCCTGTCGCTCCAAGTCCCACCAATGTGCTGCCTGGGAAGCTCGGTCGATAAATACCCGAAGCTGTACGTAAGCATCTAAACCAAGGGTGTCAAGGGTTTGGTACTTTCCCTTTAGCTCGAGGGGCTTCGTCTGCCAAAAGAAACGCCTGCAAGGCTAATTTTCATCACTACAGTGGCGAGTCCTTTCCACACTCATTCATCTCCTGTCCCTTAAAAAAGTCTGTCCTTATTATATATTTCAAGATCGTGGCTGTTCCACTACTTCTTGAAGGTCCCCAGTTTCACTGTTCTTGCAGCTATGGCGGAAAGCGACTTTCTCACTACCAAAAGCACAGTGTGGAGCCGCGACAAGCCTCCCTTCCCTCCATGGAACAAGGCCGGTGTCTTGGATAAAGAATTTGGAGAGAACGAGAAGGTACCACTGGAATTCATTAACAGCATTGCGTGTTTGTCACGCGGCGGAGTGGTGGAACAGCGCCGCACCGAGGATGGAATGCTGGTGGCTGTCAAGAAAATGGACACATACGGAAAAGCGGACATCAACGAAGAGCTACGGAGGGAGGTTGAAATCTTGCGATCCCTGAAACACTACCACAGTGTCAGTCTACTCGGAACATTTATTAAAGGGGACTCCTTTAACATCGTGATGGAGCCTTGTGCCACCTGCGATCTTTATACTTTCCTGTCCCAACCACTCAGTACCGGGTTCAAGAATATAACGGCTCACCATGGCCCTCAAGAGTTCTTCTTGCCCAAAATTATGGGCTGCCTAGCACATGGCTTGCAGTACCTTCATAAAGAACCAAGTGTGCAGTACGACAATGACAAAGGAAGAATTGTCAGACATAGAGATATCACGCCACGGAACATCGTCTTGGATGGCCCACGAGTTCTCTACACGGATTATGGTCTCTCTAAATTCGTCACGGCGACTCAAACCGGCAGCAGTGGTTCGTCGTCCAAGACCAACATGGTAAAAACCACTCCTCCATCTCGAGGCTCTCAGCACGCTGACTGCACATAGTACACATCACCAGAGCGTGCTACAAAAAACCATCGGAATACCTCATGCGACATTTTCTCTCTCGGATGCGTCTTCGCCGAGATATTCAATGTCTACAAAAACAAGACGTTTCAAGAATTCCTCAATCGCCGAATAAAAGCAGACCCCGACAAGGAGGGACATTTTTACAAGCCAGAGGTTATGTCTGCAGTGTTCGAATGGCTGGATAACCTGGCCGATGAGCGATGTGATGTGCAAATCATACGACTTTTGCACGCAATGCTCAGCATTCAGCCTAGCCGTAGACCGAATGCCGAGCAGGTCTGGAAGTTCCTCACAACCGTTACGAAAAGCTCTGCTTTTTCTCCCACCTACTTCTGTGGTCCATGTTGTATGCCTCTCCCGCATGGAGATCCACTCCTCAAGATGGATCCCGGCGTTGACCCGTCGCAGTCAGAATATTTCTCTTTGTGGCCATCGCACGAAGCCACGCCCGTGAGTAGGGATCCCTGTTTCAAAGACAAATACCGCAGAGACCAGCAATTTGACATCTCCTGGAAACGAAATTTGAGGCATTGGGACTACGCTATTCTGGATGCTGTGCAGGTTGCAGATAACCACCACCACCTGGCTCGTAAGAGGGTCAATTCCAAAGGGAATGATGAAGGATTTGCCATAGCTCGTAACGAGGCTGAGATCCTGAGAAACGTGAAGCACCGACACATTGTGACTCTGTATGGCACGTATGAACATGGAGACATGCCTACACTCCTGTTTGAACCTGCCGCAGACTATGATTTGAGAAGCTACCTGGAACTTGCCGAATCTCACCGTAATCAAACGAGGAGGTTTAATATCGATCATGGCTTCATGACTAGATCGTTTGGGTGTCTAGCCAATGCACTGGCCGAGGTACATGCAGCGGGTTACGATCACGGCGATATCAGGCCGGAAAACATTCTGGTACATCAGGATAGAATATATCTTTCGAAGTTCTCTTTTGGCTTGAAATCGAAAGAGGACTGGAGAGCGAGCAATCAGCAGCTCTATCGCGTCATGGACATCTTTGGACGACTGTCTTTAGGAAAATCAGAGGGCACTCGTACCTCAGCCAGCACTGGGCGCCCGCAGCGCCAGGAGGTAAGAACATTACTTTCGCCACATACTTCGAGGCATATCTAGCTGACAGAGAATAGTCAGTTATCTACCAGTCTCCTGAATGGCAGTCCACGTGCGTAGCCCAGCCTCCATCGGACATTTTTTCGCTCGGATGTGTCTTCCTGGAGACATACACTGTGCTTTGCCGTCGACGGGTTCGAGACTTCGCGGAATTCCGAGCCGATGACCAGGGCGAGATTGCATATAATCGCACACTTCCGCGAACACTTGAGTGGCTCTCCGAGTTGAAACTTGAAGGCCATGTGAACCAAGAGGAATTTCAACGAGTCATTCGAAGTATGATAGAAACAGACCCAAGCAAAAGACCAACGGCTGTAGAGGTTGCTCGTATCATGAGAGAGAGCAAGACATCTAGTGGTCTGAGTTTTAGTGGGAATTGTAACGACCATATCTGAGGCTTAAAATCATCATCCATTTCATGTCTGGATTTCTTCTAAAGGCCTGAGAACGTGGACATAGAATTCCTTCGAAAGTCTCGCAGCGACATCATCGTTAGTTTCGTCATCAAGTATTCCCACGCCAAACGCAGCTGCTCCCTTCAAGCAACTCAAAGTCGCATCTCTAAAGCGGCATCCAGCATTCGAACCAATCTTTCTCATGTGCATCTTTTCATCCAAAAGTCGTCTCTGTATATCCGCCAAAGTAGGGTCATCCAGTGTCTTTGGATCTCCAAGCTCTAAAACTTCTTCAATACTCAACCAATTTGCTATTTCGACCAGTATGACACCCAGGCTATATATATCAAATGTCCGTTTGAAACCTTGCCTTCCCTCCCATGGCCCGAGTCCATGCATGCGCGGATGCCTGTACATGTCGTGTTCGGGATTCTGCGAGGGGATCTCTGTCATGTCTCCCCGGAAGGCTGGTCGCGCATAGCCAAACCCCGAGAGGAACGGACACGATAAATCAACATCGCCATCATTACCGCTGAAAAAGACGATGTTGTGGCTGCGAAGACCCTTATGAAGCCAATTAACAGAGTGTAACGACACTAAACAATTGCAGATTGCTTTGGCAAGCGCAATGCGTTCTGTGAGTAGAGGCTTGATCCGGGCTTTTAGCAATTGTCTCAGCGATAGCGGGACTCCAGCTGTGGCGCTTGGCATCTCAAACACAAAGCCTAGCCGACCTCGCCTACGCTCTTCGCTGCTATTCTTTGGATCGTTGAAATAACCGATACACTGTGGTACCCGCAGGAGCTCTGGCTTTCGTGGATCACTGAGTAGAGCAACGAGCTTTTCGACGCGGCTTGAATGAATCGTGTTGCCATCCGCCTCTATTCCGATCCGATCGTACTCCCGCCATTCAATCCAGACACGATGTTTCACGCTACCTGGCGGCTGATACTCTGCTTCGCACCTATCACTCTCACACTCAAGGGTCGGCAACAAGGTGAATTCAGACCGTGCAAGCTTGAAGCTCCTGAACCGTATACCCTCGAAGAAAGGTCTTTTCGGGCTCAAGGTATCGTCATGAATCCAGGTGTTGATGGCCTTGAAATGGGCTAGAGTGGCAAGTTCGTGTCTCTCCTGTGTGCTCAAAGAGCTATTTGGTTGGAGCTCTGTCATGAAAGACGTGGGTAAAGTACACGTTGTATTAGGCGAAAGCGCTTTAACTAGCTGAAATAGGTCGTCGACTTTACTGTGGAGATGCAACATCGTGGTGTTCATTTCTCTCGTCGATCTCCTAATCGCCACTCGCGCATCGCTGTCCACCAAATCCACCAAGACATCATTGAACCCTCGTAGTTGATTTATTAGCTTCTCATATTTGTCTTTATAAAAGGTCACCCATTTCAGTCTCTTTGGCAGCGATTTCAGCGATGGCGTCGAATATCGAGCTTTCTTCAGGAATTGCATTCTATCAAATAAGTGCTCCGATATGTCGCCCGCGTTCTCTTCTAGCATTTCCAACTCGCAACTGCTTTCATCCGCGACTAAGCTGCCAAATTGCTCTCTGGATTTAGCAAAGTCCTGCACCAAGACCTGAATTTGTAGCAGAGTGTCAAGGATGGTGCTATGGCTCAAGCCCATGAGCCCGCGACTGGGCGCATCCTCGTTCCCTTGTAGATATCTCAGTAACCCAACCTCGGAGCTCCAGTTGTAGAGTCGCTGCTGCTCGAGGCGTAGGCGGATGTTAAGGTATATGTATTCCGGTTCTAGGTTCTTCGCATCCCGTATAAGCTGAATGGCTAAATAGTGTCAGCCAAGTAAGCTTGTATCAACGGAAAGTTACCTTGCATTGCTCCCGTGAAGCACTGCGCAGCGAGCGACATGACAGCTAGGCCCATCCCGGCTGTGGAGGCAGGATCCATCTGGATCGACGTGCGCGATAGAGGCTAATTGATTTCGTATGAGTCGGCGTCGTTGCGGTGAGCACCGTAAGCGGGAATATCTGGACATCAATGCAGCGACAGCTGTCAAATGTCCGAAATTTAAGCTACCACGTTAAGTGAGGCTTGTTCGTTCCATTTTTGTCGAGGCCATCGTTCGAGAGGGCCATCGTTCGAGAGAGGAGAGGCAAAACCCTCATACATCCAGGGCGCTCCCCTTTGCCCCTCTCGGACGAGGCTACGGATGATGTAATCAAGCGTGCGAAAACACAGACGCCCAAAGCAGTATTAGGGCAGCCCTTGTAATACGCTCGAGATAGCTGCTATTTTTCTTGTCCTACCTACATCAAATCACGGCCAATAACTGCATAGCGCTGTGCATCACGCTTATGCCGACTGTTGCCTGGGCCTAAAGATAGGCTCTAGTAGCCTTTGGAGGTAGGTAAACATGCTGTTCAGATTGGCTAAATGTGCATCAAGGCAGATAAGCCACAAAACCTGGGGACAATTGGACGGATGATCAGATGATGGCTGCATTAAGGGTTTTTGCCTCGGATCTGTTGCATCACACTCGTGGATTCATTACAACAGAGTTTTCGGAAAATTAATCCGCACCCGAGAATTCTAGCGCGTATCTCACCAAAAAAGATCTTAATTAATCTTTATATTTTATAATATTAAATAGTTTAATATCTTAATTTTAAGTGTATTAATTTATAGAGTTTTATAATATTCTAATTATAATAACAATAGAAGAAGAAAAATAGTAGAATTACAATAGATAATAGGCGAGAAGACGTTTAAAATACGAAAGTTAATTACCGAGAATTAGACGAGATACGAAGAGCTATTTAGATAGCTTTATAGAGTAGATAATAATTATAATAATAATAGAAAATAGAGTAGAAAAGTCTTATCGAAGTACGAGGCGATATTATAATTAATCGCGTCGAATAAGAAGAAAAACGTAAAGAAGCGATTATCTAATAAAGAAAGTAAGATTAACGAAGTAATATTAACTTTTAGAACTATAGGAAATACGTCGTATAGTAATCTAAACGCGAAAATATAGAAGATATATAGAAGCGCGTCGATCTAAACGAAATATAGTCTTTAAAAGACTATAGAGAGAGGAGTAAGAAAGAGAATAGAAGAAGCGATTTAGATAAGAGATACTCGACTTTTAATAAGTTATAAAAGCGATCTATTAGAAGATAGAGCCTTCTTAGTAAGAAACTAGAGCTAGAGAAACCCGTTTAGAGATAATAATTTACTCTCCCTATTCTCGCTATTGTAGATTCTCGACTAACGTCCTAATAAAACGAGGAGATTAAGATAACTTCTAGTTAAGATTAATAATAAGTAAAAGAGAAAGTCGCTAATTAGAAAGAATAATAATATATTAATAACAGCGCTAAGAAGCGCGACTTATATATAAACGAAATAGATTATAGTGATAAATAGACTATATAGTAGAGATCTACTAGTATAGATAATATTAGAAGAAATAAGAAAGAGACTAGAGCGAGATACTATATAGATAATATATACTTTTAAGTTAGCGAGAGTAGTTAGAAATTTAATTTCTATAATTATATATAGATTAAGAATAGATATATTTAAAGAGATTAATTAGATAGCGATTAAAAAGAAGATTAAGAAGAATAATAAGAAACTATATCTAGAACTTAATATAATATCAATATACTAGGTCGAGAGAGTCTATTAGCTAAAGAATAAAGAAGAGAAAAAGCGCTTCTTATTATTAATAGTATATATTACTAATCTCGATATAGCTAACGAACTAATAAAGAACGGGGCGATTAAGAGTAGCGAGATAAAGAGAGTCGAACGATTCGACTAAATAGTCTTTTTAATTTAATACTTTAAGTACTAGAAATATAAATATATATCTTACTTATATAGAAATTCGATTAGATATATAGAATATAGATAGTTATACGATATTTAGAATTATAATACATTAGTTCTAATAGCTTCTAAGGCGTGCGCGATATATAGAGTAGTAGATTACTTAACGTACGATAAGAATTACTCGTTCAAGACTAAGAAGAGATAGAGAACTACTTAAAGAATAGTTAATAAAGCTTCGCTCTATAACTATTTAAGGGCGATAAATAGATTACTAGTTTTAAATAAAGAAGAATATACTTTAATAATATAAAAAAAGAGAAAAGTAATAATAGCTCTTACTCTTTACTTCGGTTAGTATCGCTTACTTTAGTATAATTAGCGAAAAGACTAGCTTAAATAGATAATAGATTAGACTAGAGTCTTCGTCTATAGACTCTATCCCATCCCCTGGCAGGGTTCAATATTCAGGGGCTCAGCCCTACTCTCTGCCCCACTAAAACGATGCCAAGGAATATTGAACCCCAGGCGCCAGGGGATGGGATAAGTTAGCGAGATAGATATTTTCTAAGAAAGTTAAAGCGCTACTATATCTATTAGGTTATACGATTCGATTACTTTTTCTATCTATCTTCTATTTATTAACTCTATATTTAGCGCATAGTTAAAATAAGCTCCCTTGAGATATCTATTTCTAATCGTATCTTCTAAAAAAGACTACTCGTTCCCTTACTTTCTATCTAATTTCATTACTCTATAATTTTTTCTCTTTCCCTAACTTCTTCTTTTCCCTCTTCTCCCTCTTCTTATTTTATATATTTCTATAGATATCTCCTAAATCTACGCTACGGTCGCCGGCGACTTCTTTCTAGTCTTTATTCTTATTAACTTTATCTTACGAACGATACGAGAAAGAATCGCTCTTTTTATATCCAAGTATCTTACTTATCTATTATTTATTATTATTAACTTCTATGTTCGTAAACTCGAAGCGATATTCTCGTTCAGCTAATCTATATCGCTCTTAACGTCTTATACTATCAAAAGCTAATCTCCGAGTAGAGAATCTATCGCTAGTTAACATAATCCCTCTCTTAACCGATCCTTATCTTAACTTTTTAGCCGATATTGTTAGGAATAAGGTCTTGGACCCTAAGCGAGAGGACTCTGAATCGCTTGACATACGTATACTTGGCGGACCCTTGGCGGACAAGCTTAAGCAAGCGATCTCCCCAAGTTTTCTTTCCTCCTTTCTTAAGAATTAGTCTTATCATCAGATTTATATATGAAATATATATCTTTCTAATTTCACACTGCTACATAACTCTAAGACTCTAATCTAGGATCAAGTCTAATAGATATTTTCGACTTTCATTTAAGTATCTATCGTCGCGTCTATTGTTCGGCAGATATAATATTCTTCGCAATACTACTATTCTACGTTCTAATTATCGTATTTCAGCGAACTTCACTCTCCCTAAGAATATCGAAGTATCTCTATAAAATAATCGTATATTTCTATCGCTACTTACCTTATTTAGTACTAATAGCGTGTAGATAGAATCGGTTTTATGTCTACTCGTACTACTCTTTTATTAGACCTAGCGCTATATGCGTATTAGCTTTAATTACTTATAGATTTAGAGTCTATTACGAGGTTTATAGTCTAAGGCCTTAGCGAGTTCTTAGCGATTATATATCGTCTTCGTATACTCTAGAGTCTTAGTATTTCTTAGAAATTAATTCTACTATAACTTGATATCTAAGAGATAAATTATTATTATATTAACTATATATCTCTTATATGAGTTAAGTCGCTTATTAAGCGATAGCGAACTAATCTCTTATAATTTTAATTTCTCTATCTTTTAAAGAAAAAGGTTTATTATCGCTATAATATCGAACTCTTCGTCGAATCGATATAAATATATCTCGAAGCGATATAGCTTTAATATAAGGTTTTAAGAATTTATTTTAAAGAATTAAGTATTTTTAAAAAAACGTCTTAAGAACATTAAAGTAAAAAATTATCGTCTAGAATTAGAGCGTAAGTTAATTAAGTTACGAGTATATAATAACGTACTACGTAACTTGAATTTCTTAGAACCTCTTATTAAAGCGATAGCGATTTTATTTATTATTTCGTCTTTAATAAATATCTTAATTAAAGCGAAAATACTTCGTCTCGAAAGAATATATTCTTATAAAAATAATAGTAAAGAAGAATATTTACGCTAGTTTCGCGAAGTCGAAATTCGATTTCTTATAAATCTCAAGTATTTTATTATCGACTAAGCTAAGATTATTTATTATATATAATTCTTAGAAAAAGCGATCTTAATATATAATAGTATAGCTACTTTTAAGTCTATAGACTAGATACAATTATCTTCGAATTTTTTAAATAATTTTTACTCGACTTAATTATAAACTCGATAAATTATCGCTTATTTATTTATAAAAAGTAGAAAGCGACGAAGTAGCGATAAAATTAAAAGATCTTAATTTTTAAGATCTATCTAAAGAAGTTAAATATTTATTTATCTTCTTTTATAGAGAAATATCAAGCGAACTTCTTTATATTTAAGCTATAATCTAAGTTAAAGAATAAGATTCTTGATTTTAATAATATATTTAAATAGAGAAAAGAAATTCTTATTATAGTTAATATATAAAAACCGATTTTAGAGCGCGCGCGCCTTAGTAGCGACGATTCTAATTCGAAGTATTTCGAGAAATCTAATAAAAATAAGTCTTTAAAAGCTCGAGTTTCGAAGCCTAATATAATTTTAAAAGATAGCGCTAAGTCTACGTATATCTAAGAAGAAGATAAAAAACGTAAGACTAAGATCGCTAATAATAATATTAAAATATCTAGCGTTTATTAATATTATTAGAAATTAAATTATCTAAGATCGAATTATCTTAATAAGAATAAATCGATCGCTATCGTCGCTACGATATTTAATAAAAAACGAAGCGACTTCGTAAGCGTCTTAAAAGCGAAGTAGAAAAAACGAATAATAGAGATAACTTCTATTATTACGCAGAGATAAATTAAGCTATAAAGTAATTAAAGATAACTTATCACTTTAAATAATTATAGAGTATATATTTACGTAAAAGTTCGTAATCTAGTAGAATATTTAATTATATATCTTTATCTTATTATAGACGAAAGCGCTTATCGAGTAAGATATATATTATTATAATACTTATTAGCTAGACTATTAGATAGTAGATAGCTAGAGTTACGGGTCGGAAAGGTGTGGTATATTTGATGGTATGGGACTAGTTTTTCGAATACCATACCGAAAGGTATGGGAT
>JANQBS010000556.1:0-14320 GCA_033085395.1 Xanthoparmelia taractica | reverse complement strand
ATATCTTAGCTTTCGAATCTTCTTCTTAATATAATTAAATAATCTATTATAAATATTAAACATATAATAAATTATTAGCTTTTTATTCTTACTTATTAACTTCGTAAAAGTATAAAAGAGTCTAATTAATTTAATTAAATATTTAACTTACGATTATTTATTCGCGCTAAGTCTAAGAAAGTCGTCTAATTTCTTCTTAAAAAAGCGATCGATATCGCTACGAAGTAAATAAGATTGTATTAATATGTTAGGACTGCAATTAGAACAAGTTAATAATAGTGTGTAACGAATAAATTAAGTCTAAGGAGAAACTATCTAGCTGGAAAGAAATATCTATAAAGAACGCCAAGGCCTATAGGGGCTAGTTTCAATTGAAAAGAAGAGTCGTAATCTCAATTGAGAAGATAAGTCGACTTGATATTACAGGTCTATGTGATCGTTATACTCGTAATATTATTTCTCTCTTTAAATAGCGATGTCTTAGCGCTATAGAAGAATAGTATTCGTATATAGAAACGATTTAGAACGTCTAAAAGGAACGTATATTGATGTAAAACGAGGTGTGAGATACTCGAAGCTTAATCGAGCTGAGTTAAGTGTATCGCTATGCTAACGAATAGATCTTAAATAATAAGTAAAAGTTAATCGTAGTCTAGTTTCCTATTAAGTTTAGCGCGGCTTATTAAGATATCGTCTATAAAATTTATTTATTACTTTTTTAGAATCTTTGAATTTATCTTAATTCGTATAATATTAATTATTATCTCTATTTAGATCGATTTATTTAACTTTATATTAAAGTCGTCTATAATAATATCTAAAGTCTAATATATTATTTACGTCTTATAACTCTTTCTCGTTAATTATTATAGATCTAAAAGAATCGTGCTTCTATTCTAATAGAGAGTTTATAATTATAGATTTAAGTATTTTAAGACTAAAAACGAAATAAATTCTTATATTATAAGAAAGTTTTAAACGATATAAGATATCGACTCTCTTAAGAACTTTATATAAATTAAATTATTTATCTTCGAGATTCTTATAAGAACGTTTAATTCTAATATTTTTAAACGATAGTTAGATTTAATCGCTTATATCGTAAATAATCTTCTTACGATATTTATTCGTCTATATCTTTATAACTCTACATATTCTTTTTAATTATAATCGTTTAAACTTTAAAATCTTCTTTATCTTAATCGTAATATTCTTCGTCTTTAAGACTTATAGACGCTCGCGTATAATCTTATAAAAAGTATAATCTCGATTAAAAGATATGCGGATATAAAAATCTCGATTAAAGTAGAAGAAAGTAAGAGATATAGCGAATAAGATATTATTATTATTATTAAATTTAATTATAAGAATTTATTTAACTTAATTATCTTATAAGTAATTATAATAAATATAAAGATCTCGCTTTATATTCTAATTAGTTCTCTCGATCTAATTATTCGTCTCGAGATAATATATAATAAATAAGTTAATCTTAATGCGTAATCGCTTATACAGGCTTTTTTAGAGCGTAGATATAAATTATATATCTCTATTTAATGTAAGAGATTATAATAATTCGTATAGTCGAAAGAGATTTTATATAAGAATCTAAATAAGTTTCTCTAATAAATAATCGTTATCTCTTTAATAATACGATACGTAATAATATTTCTTTATAAGACAATATATAAGAGTGTAGATAGCGTTAAAATCGTCTAATAATAATAGATCGATAATAAAATTTATAGAAACGTTTTATTAACGATCTTGAAAAATTAAAAATAATAATAATAGTTACGAATATACTATCGAATCGTTTTAACGTAGTTAGGTTAATAATAATAACGTAGAAGTAAGTTAATCGTTCTTCGTATTTCTAAGTAATCGCTAGAAGATTAATTATAAACCTCTCTTAATAGCTTTATATAAAACTCGATCGAGATCTATAATAGTTCGTTCTTAAAGAGAACTTTATTAACGATACGATATCGACTTAGCGTGTAATTATAAAGTTTAATTTAATTATAATTCATCGCTTTACGAAATTCGTTATATATAGAGTTCTCTTTATTAATCTTATAAATTCGTTTAAATAGATCTTCTTCGATCTCTATAACTCGAATTTAAATATAATTCGAGATAAGAATTATTTAATATTAATATTAACTTCTTTTATTAACTTCGTTCGTCGAGATAGATAATAATATTCTTATTAGAACATCGGCTTTACTATTAATTATTTTCGTATGAAAGATAATTTAAAAGTTAAATTTAGATAAAATATCTAAATAGCGAGTGTCACGGTTTTGGTATCTGCTCTCCGAATGCCAAGCCGGTGTGAATCAATGTTGCTCCGGAGAAGAGTTTTCAGAGCATTCGTAGCATATTTGAACAATGGAAGCAGTCAATCCCACTACACGTTCATTCGTTCGTGACAGCGAGCTTAACAACGTGTGAGCTTCTTATTTTTTATAAAGATTTTTAAGATCTAATAATTAATAAATACTTAAATAAATAGCTCGATATATTCTAATTTTAATCGTTAGTATTCGAAGTATTAAATAATTATTAATAACTCTTTATTATAAATATAATAGTTATATTTCGCTAAGATTATATTTTTATTATAGAATATTATCGAGTAAAGAACTTTATCGTTATTAAATTAAAATAAGATCTCTTTTAATACGTAATTAAAAGAATTAATCTTAAGAATAGTTTAACGCTTAAGATTAAAGTAACGTAGAATTAAGATAATAATTATACGCTTTTTAAGATTTTTAAACGATTTAATATAAATCTCGTTTTAAATAAAAAGAGTATTCTTCTTTATAAGATTAATTAGAAATCTAATTAATTTAAAGAACTTATAAATAAAGCGTTAATAGAAGTTAATAAATTCGATAAAGTCTTAAATCTTTTTTAGATTTATAGAGATACTTTAATTAAGTATAATCTCGATCTTATAAGAGTTTATTCGTAGATTAATTTCTAATATAATAATATCTAGAAATACGATTTCTTCGATATTAAATTCGTATTTCTTAATATTAGTCTATAGATTAATTTTTCGTAGACGTTAAAAAACTTATTTAACGTATTTTTAATATTTCGTCTTCGTTCGACTATAAATAAAAATATCGTTTAAATAAACTTAATAGAAGTCGTTTAGAAAATCGAATAGAATATTATTAATATATTATTAAAAAGTGCTCGATTTATTCGTTAGCTTAAAGAATAATACTCGATACTTATAGACTTCGAGAGTTATAATAAAGATCGTATAATTCTTACTATCGAGATTTATTCGTAGCTTATTAAATATAACGATAATATTTAGACGAGTGAAATATCGATATTTTCTAATTTTATTAATAATCTTCTCTATTAGAGAGAGTAAATATTAATTATATTTTATTATAATATTTAATTTTCGATAATTTATATAAAAATAAAGATTATCGTTAATTATTAGAGCGAATAGAATTAATAATAAATAAGAAGTCTTATTAGAAGTAATAAAGCCCTTGAATAAATTATTTATTAGATACTCTTTAATCTTTTAAAGCTTATAGAAAGATATACGATAAACGCGACTCTAAGATAACTTAAAGTTATTAATAAATTCGATCTTATAATTATAAGAACGATACGAAGAGAGCTAATCGATTTTAGAATAATTAAAGACGTCTAAAAACTTCTAATACTTATAAGAAAGTTACTTTTTAATATTACTTAGATTCTAGATAATAATCTTTATTAAAGAAAGACTAATTTCTTTCGCTCTAGTCTTAACGTTATATACTATATTTTAATCGATATCTTTTATAGATATCGCGAATAATTAAGTCTTAGAGTATTTCGTCTATTTGATTAGTACTATAAAGAAAATAGTCGCGATACTATAAATAAAGAATAAATAGTTTTTAAGCGTAGATTACGAACGAGTAAGAATCTTTAATCGAGATTAAGTTAATTTAAGAGTCTCGATTAAGAAGATCGATTTAATAGAAAGATAAGTGAGAATAATAAAAGAAGTTTATAATAAATGATCTCGAAAGAGAATAGAGTCGTTATTTATATTTAGAAGTATATTAAAGCGATTTATTTATAATTTATTTAGAATAACTATATATTATCTTAAATTCGCTATAAGTATTAAGATTATAAGTTTCTTATATCTCGAAAGAATAAGATTTAAGTATATAACGTGCATAATAAGCTTCTTGCTAAGTTATTCGTTATAGTCTTAAATTAGTCTAGACTTTGCAAGAGAAACGAATTATATATTTAATAATTAATAAATCTCGTAAATTAGACGTTTATTAACGAACGCGTACTCGATAGTCTCTATATCGATAAGAATTTGAATATAATAAATCTTTTTTTAAGAAGTTAGACTTTCTCGAGCTAAAAACGATTTTAAGGCGAATAACTTACGTCGAATCTTCTTTAAATTATATAAGAATAAAATCTCACCTTAATTCGTAACTATAAATAAGATTACGAGTTTTTCGAATCGAATTATTTAGACTTCGATTTCACGAAATTCTATTTATTCTAGCTTTCTATCTTATTAATTCGATAAAAAAATTAATATTTTAAATAAGCGAATAATAAGTATCTTTTCTTATAATAAGTATAGTAGATATCTTTCTTCTAATTTTTAATAGTTTTTCGCTATTATTACTTTATAGCGAGAAAGAGACGTCGAGAAATTAAATTTATTTAAGAAAAAAAGATATTTATAAAATTAAATATAAACGTTACACGCTTAGAGACTCGTATCTTATTTATTATATTCTTAATCTTTTTAACTATCTTTTTCTAATATATAATATAATACTTATTATTTATTCGAGTTAAGAATACTTTTAGAGCGAATATAATAATAAATTCGATAAAGAAGTTAGTCTAGATCGTGCGAAGACGAGAGACGAGCTTCTTATCTATATTTCGAAGTTGAATTTTATTTAATATACTTAACTTTATAGCGAGACGTTTAAAGTTCTAATAGAAGTCGTTAAACGAGAGATCTTTCTACTTTAAGACCTTATACTCGCGAACTCTATTTGCTTTATAATTTAAATTCTCGAATAATTTTTATAGATTATTTAAAATCTTATCGATAATTTAATAGAAATCGAAACTTAGACGATATAAGCGAGTATAGATAACTTTAGCTACTTTCTTATTAGTGCGTGACTTAACGTAAGCGATTCTCGCTATCTTATTATCGAAATAATCTTAATTAATCTATAATTTACTAGATATTTAATTAATTTAATTATCTTATTAAGATTTCTTATCGTCGATTAATATCGAAGAATAAAAAAACTTTTTAGAGCGTCTAGCTAAGATTTAAATCCATATCGAATTAATAAATCTCTTACGAGATCTTCGAAGTTAATGCTAAAAATTCTATATTTATTATTATAGATAATTACGAACTAGTTGAACTCGATTAAGTATAATTTTAATCTTCTTCTTCTTTTATTTTTTCTTATATTTTAGCTTATAATTCGAACTTTCTTTAAGCAAGAAATTATATAATTAAATAGCTTTTATCTCGAGATCGCGTTACTCGCGAAGTTTATTTAAAATAGTTAAAAACTCTTTAGAGTTCGTATTAGCTCACTAAATTAGCTATTCTTAATTAATTATATTTTAGACGAAGATAAGATTCTCGAGCGCGTGAAAAGTATTTCTAAATAATATAGATACTCGTCGATTTAGAATATTCTTAAGATAACGTTCTAGATTGAGAAGTAGAGTAAGATAGATTATAAGATCGATATTCGCCTAGAAACCTCCCGCGCCCTACTTCGTACCTCGAGGTATTCAATAGTAACTATAAATAGATCGTTAAATGTGTGATATTATAATATTAAGATATCGTTTAATTTTATAAGAAAGTAATAGTTTTCTTCGAACTTTTAAATAGAATCACTTTTTTATACGAAACTCGCTCGAGTCGAGATTAAAATTAATACGATGAGAACGAACTTAGCTAAGTTCATAGTGAGTGCTCTAGGCCGATTATAATATAAGTAATAATTATTTAAATAAGATGTGCTTATAGTCGAATAGACTTTAAAGAACGCTTTATTAGTGCGAGACGTCGAGAAGTAAGTTATATACGTAATTCTTACCAGCGTATATGCACGATTTTAATTATTATACTAATTAATAATAAACGACTAAATCGTGTTAGAAACATATCTAGAGTATACTAATTAATAAACTAATCGCGTAACTCACAGTCGCGTCGAGGAGTCGAGTGTTAAATAAGTATATTAAGTGTATTAAGTAGATATTGATTTCAAAGTGAGATTCTTTGCGGAAGACGTGTGTATTCGTTTCTTGATCGTTCGATACGTCGTAAAGACTGGAAATCGTTAAGATATAGTTCTTTGAATCGCCTAAATAATTAATGTGAATTAATTTTAATTGTAATATACTATTAATATTTAATTATAAAAAGACACTTCGTATAATTTAAGAGCTATCTTGCTATAATTTCTTTAATCTCGCTTGCTTATAAGCTTTTAATTATTTCGTATAATTTAAGAAATATTAATTCTAAGATAATACGTATTAGTATCTTTCGAAGTCGTCGATTATATCGTAAACGAGTTCTTTTAGCTCGCACGTTTAACGAGCGTAATAAGAAAATAAGACTTAATTTAATATTAGAACTACAATTAAAATAAATTAAGTCTAAGAAGAAACTATCTAGCTAGAAAGAAATATCTATAAGAAACGTCAAGGTCTATAGGGACTAGTTTCAATTGAAAAGGAGAGCCGTAGTCCCAATTGGGAAGGTAAGCCGACTTGGTGTTGCAGGTCTATGTGGTCGTCACACTCGTAACATAATATATAATAGATTAAGTTTCAACGAATTTTAATATTCTAAAATAATTTAAGTGCGCGTTTTTATTAATATAGCTTCTTATCGATAGATAAATAATATTAATTAATTAAGTTATAAGTATTATTAAATCGTATAGATTAAAGCTCGAAGAAATACTTCTTACGCTAACTACTAGCATTAATATAAATTCTCGTCTTACGAATTTATATATATTAGATATTAATAATAACTAGAATAATAACTAGAATTTATATATCTTAGCTAAAGTTATTAATAGATCTTTTTCTTATCTTTAAATAGCGTTCTATTTCTTCGAATTATATTAGCTTTTCTAAAAGTTCTCGTTAATTAAGCTAACGCGAATCTTATTAAGAAGCTCTTATAAGAATAATTAAATAATATACGCTATATAGAGAATATATTCAAGATTCTTCGTATTCTATTCTTTAAGATTAAGTAAATTATTAAACTCGCTTTATAAAAGAGTCTCGATTAAATTACGAAAGAGTATATTATTATTAGTCGCATTATTAATTATTAAAGTTATAATTCACGTCTTAAGTATATATTTCTCAAGAATTAATTATACGAGACTTATAAACTTCGTATTAGTGTGTTTATTCTCGACGTACTCGAATTTTAGAAGCTTCTTATAATATCTCTAATCGTAATTAATAAAGAAGTTAAGAAATATAAAATACGACTAATAATTATTAATCGATTAGCTATTTAAGGCTAAAGATATCTTAATATTATTATTTAATAAACTCGTATATAGATCTAACTTAATCTCTTTAACTTTAAAAAATAGTCGATTTTTAATTATAAATATAGAATTTATAATTACGAGAGAGTTAAGATAACGAAAGATTTATAGTATCTCTGAGTTATCGATCATAGTAAATAAGATATCTATAGCTATAATTTAACGACGAAATTACTCGAAGAAGTTCGCGCGAGTAAAATATCTATTATCTAACTTTATCTTAATATTTTTCTTTAATCGTCTCTAAAGCGTAAGATATTAATTCTAATTATTATTCTAATTATTAAATATTAAATAAATTAAATAAATAATATATCTATCGTTAATAGTTCTTAATAATTATTATCTATTAAAGTATACTAAGACTTAACTTTTATACGTATACTTTCGATTTAAGATATAAATTTATTCTCGTAATACTATAACTTATTAATAATTAAATAAAAACATTATCGTAGTAATAATATATAATATATAACTCTTGAGTAGATCGAAGAACGTAGTTTTAAAAATATTTTTATTTCGTAGTCTTTCGAATTATAAAGTCTTAGTTTACTCTCTATCGACGATTAAGATTTTTAATCTAATTTCTAACTACTTTACTTATCTTTAATTATTAATTTATTTATATATTATACTTAAATTTATTATAAATAAAGTAAGATTTTTTATCTCTAGACTCTAATTTCTCTAAAATAATAACGAGAGTATCTATTATAATTCCAGCACCTACTCTTCGCTCGATGCTAGATCTATTTAAGTTAGCCTCTTAGCGTGTCTTCGTTAATTAACACTTCATCATTTATAGAATATTTTCTTTCTTATAGATTGAATATTATTTATATTAATCAATCATATTGATTCGTTCGATTCTTAGGTCACTCTCTAATATTATTTAATCTATTTACCTCGTCCACGATAATGTCTAGTGATTTAAATAATTTTTTTAACGTCTCAAGCAAGAATCAAGCAAGCAAGTTATTAAGCAAGTTATTAAGCAAGCGAATATCAAGCGGAACAAGCGAATCATTAACGTATTAGAATAGATACTATCCAAGATGAATTAGAAGCTCTACGATTGATGAGGAAAGGGAACTTCGATATGAAGGACTAGGAACACTCAGATCAAGAAGAACACTTAGAATTACGACTAAGTACTGGCCAGGAACAGGAATAAGTCCATTCTCATTAGAGTTATGTGACTATTAAGAAGAAGAATCAAGAGATAAAGCTCCGAATCAAACAGCTTCAGGACCAGATCAGTCAGGTCCAGCAACAACATCAGCAAAAGATCAATACCTTCAAGCGACTCCGCAATCAATAAGATCAGTATCGATTCACAGCAAGAGAACTAGCTAATTAGGTGGCTTAGCTACTGCAGCAATAAGGAGAACAAGAAGAATTCTATGATTCAGATAAAGATTAATTTGCGCAAGAGAAAATCACTTAAAATGCGTCTATTTCTCATCAACTCCGAAAGAAAATAACTTATATTAACACTCACACCAAGGAGAATACGCCTATTTCTTAGGCTTCTATCACCTAAAATACTCTTATTCTAGCTGCCCAGCAGGGGAACAACAAGTACTATCCCGATATATTAAATTTCTATGGCGATCGAACTCAATAAGAGTTCTAGCAACTTCATTTGAAAGCTAAATTTAGAGCAAGTGCTCTTCTATACCCTATATCACAATCGCGTATCGATTATATTCGAGATCATATCAAATTAATAGCATTTAACGTTATTAAGACGCGTTGCAAATTAAATATTTATAATTCCTATACTACATCGAAGGAAATTCCTCAAGATCTTAATAATATGTATAGCGAATTCGATACAGTCGATACTATAGACGCTACACTTTATAATTTAAACTTTAATATAAAAGAGAAGAATAAGACGTTTAAAGAATTCTTAGTCAGATACATCGCAATAATAGCTTTATTATAGCTACGGGAATAGTAGTAAATTTCATATCTCACACGTACTATTTCACGTCGATTAAGGTGGCAAACGATCAACGGTATCAAGCCTACGTTATTTTAATTATACGTTCAATAGCTTCGCTAGATTAATTTAAATATGCGACTATTAGACAAAGAGCACAAACGATCTAGTTATAATTATAACCCGTATTAATTTAGTGAGAATAATTACTCTATAGAAGAATTAAATCAATTAAGCAAGAGCTTAAGATCTCGAGACCGACGTGACTATCATGAAGTTAATTAGCACTTAGTTGAATTTCTTAAATAGCTACGTTCGGAAGGTAAATGCTTTCGTTGTTAATAATTAGGTCAGATGACTATGAATAAGAATACTTCGTGCCGAGGAAAGAGAGCGAGATTGGGTTAGGGGAATACAAAGATCCTCGATGCGCTGTTAGTAGCAGTAGGGAAGAATCGCGAGAATATTAGCAAAGCTGTAATATTCTTCTTATTAGTCTTTAATACTTTCTAATTGACGATTTAAAACATAAAAGTCTTGGCGCAATAGCGAATACTTCAATTTGACTCATTTGATCTTTCAAATTTCACTTTTACAATATCTAGTCTCAATTGCTTAGGTCTCTATTATTTAACAATCACCTCACTTATAATGCTTAGAATACTTAACCCTTATTATTATGATCAATAATAGCCTCCGAGATTATGCGACGTTATTATTAAATCTTATTATTAATAATAATGACCTATATTTAAAAATAACGATTTTTACACTATAGAGAAGAATTTTTTCCCCGTAAGACGTCGGGCCGACTACGATTCGAATTAATTAGAATACTTTATTCTAACCTTTCTCCAGCCGCAAATACGCTGCTTATTTAAGCCTATTTAATTATTCTTTTCAATTATAATTTAACTTATTCGATCTCCATTCGATCCCAGCACTCAATATTCTTATATGCGAATCTTTCCCTACACATGCACACTTATTTATACTACAGTTAACTGCATACGAGATTATTCTTTATAAGATCTAACTCGAGGGACTGGTCACGAGAACGTGACCGTGTTTGAGAGGGGAATAGTGTTATGATTCCAGCACCTACTCTTCGCTTAGTGCTAGACCCATTTGAGTTAGTCTCTTAACGTGTTTTCGTTAATTAACACTTCACCATTTATAGAATACTTTCTTTCTCATAGATTGAATACCATTCATATTAACCAATCACATTGATTCGTTCGATCCTTAGATTACTCCCTAACAGTATCTTAACTCTCGTCGAAAGAATAATCGTCGTTAACTATAATATTATCTGCGATATCGAACGATATAGCACTAATTACGATATTAAATAATATAGTAAAATTTAAGACTTAAGAGAAAATATAATAGCTTAAATAAAGATAGATAATGTTTATAAAAAATATAGAATATTATAAGAAACGCGTCTTCTAATAATACTTAGCTTTAAATCTAGCTTTAATTATTTAACATTGATAACTAATACGAAGATTATATAATATATAAACTAATATATAAGATAAATATCTCTTCGCTATAGCGTATTAATTAAATTCTAATAAATACTAGTAAAAGAGATAAAAATTAATAAGTATAAGAGTATAAGAATTAAAAATCGAAGCGCGCGAGAGACTAACTCTCTAATATAGTTATATAATAATATTAGTCGCAAGTAAGTTAACTTAATAAAAAAGTTTAATAAGTTAAAGTATATTTAATATAGAATAAATATATAGAATAGATTAATATATTAATTAGATTTATTTCTACGCGAGTTCGAATTTCTATTCTAATAAATATTTTAATAATTATTTAAGTTTAAATCTCTATAATTAGCACTTTAATAACTATCTAAGTTCGAATCACTATTTTAATTATAATTCTAGCGATTGTTTCTAAAGCCCTTTTTTCTAAATAGTTCTCTAACGTTAATAATACTCTAATATTCCCTAAAAAAAATTTCTACTCTTTTCTTCTCGATAAGAATAACGCTCGCAATTACGAATAATATCGTAAACTCGTATAAGTCTAACTCTTCTCTTTTACTATCGATAATACTATAAAAATATTTAAAAATATTTTTATATTCTTATTTAAATCTTTTAACGTTAAAAAATTATATAGTTAAAAGAGACTTAAGATTCGATTTAAATCGATAAGAAAGTCGTAAAAATTAAAAGTTAATAATAAGTTTATAGAGTAAATATTTTTATTTTTATAATATTATTTCTAAGCTCGCGCGTTATAAGAGATTCGCTATATATAAAAATTAACGAATTTAATTATATTACGAAAAACGTTTACTCGACTAATAAAGAAGATTCTAAGACTTATTTAAAAAAGAGATTTTCGAATTTAATTCCTTATCTTAAACGCACTTTAAGAATTAATAAAGATTAAAATTATCTCTAAATTAGATAATAAATCTTATTTTTCTTATTAAGAAGTAATTATAATTAACTCTTATATAGTCGCGTAATTATACGCATTTCACGTAAAAAGAGTTACTTTATAAGTTAAGAATATATAGCTTATTCGTAGCTTACGAAATAAGATAATTATCTATTAATTCGAATAAGACGTATAATAATTAGAATTATAATTAAAATTCTAGAATACTCCTAAAATTAATTATTATAATTTATATAACTAGCGATTTCTCTAATTAAGAAACTAAGATTATTTATATTAGACGCGAGAAGTTTAAAATTAGCGAATATATTATTATAGCCTTAAACAATAAGATTATACGCTCTTCTCGCATTTATCGCATTAAGATCGGGCTCGAAATCTATTATAACGAAATTATAATTATTTAATTAGAATAATATCGGTTCTAATAAAGATAATTATCTTATATTATTATATTTAAAGTGCTTATTCTAAATATAATTAATTATATTATAATATATAACTTTCTCTTAATAATTAAAGAATATATACGAAAATAATATAATATCGAAGAAGATATATTTCTCTTAAATAGATTAGCGATAATTAGAATAATAATTAGAAATATATAAATATATTAAAATTATAAATAAATATTTATATTCTTTTCTAAGATAGCTTCTTAAATTCTTATAATCTAGCTTTCT
Source organism: Xanthoparmelia taractica (assembly GCA_033085395.1). Lineage (NCBI taxonomy): Eukaryota > Fungi > Ascomycota > Lecanoromycetes > Lecanorales > Parmeliaceae > Xanthoparmelia > Xanthoparmelia taractica. The sequence continues at coordinate 1,610 of JANQBS010000556.1, read as the reverse complement.
ATGTTTACGTAGTAGAGATCTATTAATCTTTCGTTACACGTTTTATATATTAATAAATAGACGTATCTTTATATTCGACACATAGTTTCGCTTAAGACTCTACTTATACGCGAATAGCTTAATATCTAATAATTAATTATTCTTTTCGAGTTTTAATAGATCGTAGCGCTTACGATCTAAAATATTATCTCTCTCTCTAATAATTAAAAAGATCTTATCTATTATATAATTAAAATAAATACTTTTTTATTAAAGATAATTATATACTTTACTTTGCTTTTTTATCTTTTATATCTTTTTATAACGAGTTATTATTTTTATTAATATAGATTATGATTTTAAAATAAATCTAGAGTCGAAGACGTCGAGTAACGATATTACTATATACGCCTTATATAATTCTATTTTAAATATTAGCTTAAAAGAATTAATAACTAAAATAATAATTATAAAGATAAATAAATATTATTTAAAGTCGACTTCTTATTAGCGAAGAATTTTAATATATATTTTTCGCTATAAATCTAAAGTAATTACGAATTCGCTAATCTTTTTATAAACATAAATATAATAATTCTTAGCGACATTATTAGCTTTCTTTGCATATTTTAATTTCTTTTTCTTAAAAATAAAAATATCGAGTCTTATTTTTAAGCGTTTAATATTAAGATTTTCGCTAAGATCTTAAATAATTTTACGCTTTAATTAATTATTTTTAAATTAATTAATTACGCTATAACGTAAAGTCTTAAATTTAAGATTATTAAACTCTATATTAAAGAGCAAAAAGTGCGTTTAAGAATCTAATTATTCTTCTTTTTTAATAGCTAAAAAAAAGATTAATAAAGAAATATAAAAATAAAAAAAGTAATTACTCTTATAAGATTAATGCTCTATAAATTACGATTTAATTAAAAATTATTAATTATATATTCTCTAGTAAGATAGAAATATATTAAATACCTTTAATTATATTAATAATAGAAACGCGCCTTAAATATTAGAACGAAAAAAAGATATAATAAATAAGAATTATTTAAGGGAAAAGTTTAAGGAGGGAATTATTTAGATATTAATATTTATTATTAATAGAATTATTAAGAAGGAAATCGATTAAGTATTAATTTCTATTATCTACTTAATATAGAAAGATTATTAAGAATTCTACGTGTTAGCGTCTAAATTAATAAAATTTTAATACGCTTAAATAATTACTAGAATAATTACTAAAATTAATTATAAGATAAATTTATTCTTATAGAATCTTAATATTTATAATAAGAATATTCTTCTCCCGCTTTTCGATTAAAAAATAAATTAATTTTAATATTATTACGATAGATATCTAAAAGCATTAATGAATAATATTGATTTTATCTATAATATCACGTTTTTTAAGATATATTTATTATATACTTTTATTTTCTTTCTACTCTTTCTTCTATTATTTCTTATTCTTCTAATATTTATTATTCTTCTACTATTTATCTTATTATCTATTTATCTAATAAAATAAGCTATAACTTATAAAAAAATTATTACGCGAGATAATATTTTAAAGTAGATATATTAAATTTATAAATAAAATATTAAGTATAAAGCTAATACGC
>JANQBS010000555.1:0-14467 GCA_033085395.1 Xanthoparmelia taractica | reverse complement strand
TCTATAAATAGATTAAAAAGATATAATTTTTTAAAAAAAGTTGAAAAAAAGTTAAAAACGACTATGTTCAATAGATAACACACCTTTCCGACCCGTACTCTAGATAATTACGAAGATCTTTCGTAATACGATATCAAATGCGATAACGGGCTTAGCTTAGCAATATAATAATAAAGTGAAGTATTAACTAGAATAATAATTAGAATACGTTCGAATAATTCTATATAGAGTAACTTCTTTTATATATAGTATATTTCTCATATTTCTACATATAATATAAGATACCCCTACATATACTAGAAATTTCCCAGATCATTTCATGATATTAGCACGTCTTCTAGATTATCTTATAATAATTAAATAATATAATCTTAATATTATATTATATCATGATATGGTATCGACACTTCATATCCCAGATTATTCCAGACCTTTCCAACTCGTACTAGAGATTAACGTATTTTTAAGTCTATAACTAACACGTTTTTAAATCTACTATCTATTATTAGTATATTTCTCGCTGGAGATTCACGTATTTCTAGATCTATTATTAATAAGATCTCTCGCTAAAGAGTTATCGTATTATTAGATCTGTAATTAATATATTTTAGATCTATTATTAACATATCTCGCGCTAAAGATTAACGCTTTTCTAGGTTTATTACTAGTATATTTCTCGTTGAAGATTAACGTATTTTAGGTATAATTGACTAATATATCTCTCGTAGAAGTAGTGTTAACAACGGTGCACCAACTAACTACTTCATTAATAGTTGAACTATTAGTTTCTAGTAGTTGACGATGTAGTTTAAGTTTTAATAGTTGATAGTTAGTGTAGTTTAAATCTAAAAATCAACTAATTCACTAATAGTTTTTATGATTAATATTATCGACTTTAAATAAATTGAATTTTAAATAAGCTATAGACTTAATAAACTTAAGATATAAGACTAACGAGTAGGGCTAATAGATAGAGCTAATATATAGGGCTAATATATAGGGCTGGGGCTTAGTTCTATATTAGCGAATTAATTAAAACGATATCTTCTAAAACTACTACACTTTTAGTAAAACTATTAGTTTGATAGTTGATTTTGAATATCTAATAGTTGATGTAGTTTCGATATTTGAATCCAGCAGTTGGTGCAGTTTGGCCCTGAAAACCAACTATTTCAATCGTTACCAACACTACGTAGAAGATTAACGCGCGAAATTAACGTATTTCTAGGTCTATAATTAGCATATCTCCCGCTAATAATAAATACTTTAAATTAACATATTTCGAGATCTTTAATTAGTATATCTCTAGCTAAAAGTTAACACATATCTCTCGCTTAAGACGCTTTACATTTTAAGATCTATAATTAACGTATTTTAAGTATATTTCTTATTAAAGAGATACACATCTCTCGCTAAAAACGTATTATATCTTAAGATATATAATTAACGTATTTCAAGCATATTTTCCTCTAAAGATATATATATCTCTCGCTAGAGAGATATTATATTTTAAGTATATTTCTTTCTAAAGACGTAGCACATCTCTCGCTAGAGACGTATTATATCTCAAGGTCTATAATTAACGTATTTCAAGTATATTTCTTATCGGAGACACACATATCTCTCGCTGAAGACGTATTACGTCTTAAGACCTATGGTCAACGCATTTCAAGCACATTTCTCACTGAAGACACACACATCTCCCGATGGAGACGCATTATATCTCAAGGCCTGTGACCAACGTATTTTAAGTATATTTCCTCTAAAGACACATATATCGCTTTCTAAAGACATATATATCTCTCGCTAAAGACGTATTATATCTTAAGGTCTATAATTAACGTATTTCAAGTACATTTCTCGCTAAAGAGATATATATCTTCTACTAAAGACGTATCACGTCTCAAGGCCTATAATTAACGTATTTCAAGCACATTTCTCTTGGAAGATATACACATCTCTTTCTAAAGACACACACATCTCTCGCTAAAGACGTATCACATTTCAAGGTCTACAGTTAACGTATTTTAAGCATATTTCTCTTTAGAGACACACACATCTCTCGCTAGAGACGCATTATATTTTAAGGTCTATAATCAACGCAATTCAAGCACATTTCTCCCTAAAGACGTATCATATTTCAAGGTCTATAATTAAAGCATTTCAAGCATATTTCTCACTAGAGACGCATTATATTTCAAGGTCTATAATCGATATATTTTAAGCTTATTTCTCTTTGAAGACGTAATACGTCTCTCGCTAGAGACGTATTATATCTTAAGACCTGTGATTAACGTATTTTAAATATATTTCTTATTATAGACATACACATCTCCCGCTAGAGACGCATTACATTTCAAGGTCTATGAACGTATTTTAAGCACATTTCTCGCTAAAGAGACACATATCTCTCGCTAAAGACGTATTATATTTTAAGATATATAATTAACGTATTTTAAGCTTATTTCTTTTTAAAGACGTAGCACGTCTCTCGCTAGAGACGTATTATATCTTAAGGTCTATAGTTAGTGTCTTTAATTAATATATCTCTCGCTAAAGATCGAGACTTTAAATTAACGTATTTCGAGATAATTAGCTAGTATATCTCTCGCTAAAGATTAATTTATTTTTAGATCTATTAGTTAATATATTTGTCGCTAAAAATTAAAGTTACAAATCAACGTATTTTTAGATCTATTATTAGTATATCTCTTACTAAAAGATTATCGTATTTCTAGGTTTATTAATTAGTATATTTCTCGCTAAAGATTAAAGTTATAAAGTAACGTATTTTTAGATCTGTGATTTAATATATCTCTTACTAAAGAGTTATCGTATTTCTAGATCTATTAGCTAGTATATCTCTTACTAAAGATTAAAGTTACAAATCGACGTAGTTTTAGATCTATTGTTAGTATATCTCTCGCTAAAGATTAAAATTACAAATCGACGCATTTTTAGACTCGTTATTAGTATTTTTTTCGTAGAAGATTTAGTCGTCGTAAGTAATTAATAGCTTACGACTATTATTTTTAATTCTCGTGTGACTATCGTATCGGAATCCCGAGATATATAACTGGCTATCTATATTATTTATATTCACGTACTTCGTGATAAGTATCTAATTGTCGTAAGTAACGATTAAGTGTTCACGACTAAAAGAGTTATTATTAAACTATCGTAATTAAGTTCACGAAGTCGTAATAAATATCTATTTATTTAGAAGAGTTATAATTTAATTAGTATTTTAAGTTCTCGTATAATTATCGTATCGAGATTTCGAGATATATAACTAGCTATTTATATTATTTATATTTATATACTACTAGAGTGTAAGGAATTAATTCGCTAGCGCTTAGCAAGCGATCTAATTAATATAAGAGACGTATAGTCGATACGATAATAATTTCTATATTAGGTACTAAGTTCTAATAGAACTAATTTCTAAGAAATACGAAAATCCTAGAATATACGAAGACGATATATAATCGCCAAGATCCCGTTAAGATCTTAGATTATAGATCGCAATACATTAATACCTTAGATTATAAATCTCGTAATAGACTCTAGACTTGGAAGTAGTCGGCGCTAATACGTATATAGCGCTAAGTCTAATAATTATCTCTTCTCTTAAGCTCTAGTTTCTAAATATTATTTAGTATAATATTCTTATTACGTAATATAAAAAACCTTTAAATCTTATAAGAAATAAGAAAAATTATTTATAAATAACGTCGCTTTTATAATATTAGCTTAAATTATTAATAATAAAAGATACGCGTTATAAACGCGCGTTAATACTATTATATATATAACGTTTATTAATTATAATTATCTCGACTTTACTATATTAATTATTAATATATAATATAAACTCTCTTTATAATACGATAATCTTAGTAGTACTTTTAGAGTATTAATAATTAACTCGATATATTAGATTAATTCTATCGTTTATAAACTAGTAGTAACGTAGTTATTAAGTATACGTAGAAGACTTATTAAAAAATCTTAACTTCTTTAAATAATAAGAAAAAGAAGTTCTTTTAATACGCTATCGTTTCTATAATATAAGATTAATACATTTATAGTAAACGATATATATTATTAATAGTTTATTAAAGAATTTCTCTAGTTCTTTTTATAGGCGCGTAAAAGAAGTTCTCTTATATACGATATTATTTCTATAGCGTATACTACTAGCTATTCTAATACTATACGTTATTAATTTAAATTCTTAGCGAACTATTATTAAATAACTAATAGCTACGCTTCTACGTCTTTCTATAGAACTATTCTAGCTTCTATAATAGAAGAGCGTAGGGCTAATTTATTATTTATTAATAAGAATATCGATAATATAGCGATTCGATTAATTAGAATTACTAGAAAAACTTTATCGATAATAGATCGATATAATATCGTGAGTAACAATTATTAGCGTCTTCTAATATTAATAAATCTATCTTCGCTCTCTTTAAACTTTTCTCTTTTTTATAATATCTAATATACTTCTTATAAGTTCTTACTCTAACGCTATAATATCGTTCTTAAATATATTAATACTAACGTATTAATAATTAGATACTTATTATTATTAACTTGTTCTAACTCTTTGCTATAAGTATTATTAAACTTCTTTTATCGCTACGCTAATATTAGTATATACTAATACTTAATATAGTACATAATAATAATAAAAGTAAATTCCTTGACGCTTCGTTATCGCATATTAATATAATATAATATCTACTTTTTCTTATTATCGATACTTTGTTCATTTTAATAATAATTATATTTAAAATAAATATTCTTTTTATTCTTAATATAAGAGCGCTAAAAAAGAAATTTATAGTTATATAGAAATTTCATCTTTTCTTTATAAAAAGATTAGAAAGATTCTTCGTCGAGTTCGTCGAGCTCTCGAGATTATAGCGTCGATATATTATAGTCGAACGTACGTTAATTATAAGATTACTTAATTTCGTAAAAAATAGAATTTAATATTAATTATTAGTAATTAAGCGATTACTATTATTATAATTCTTTATCGCGATATTTAAATCGCGAAGAAGAATTTTAAGATAATATACGAGCGCGTTAAAGAGCTCGAGAATTATAATAAATTTCTTTAAAAGAAGATAAATAATATAAACGCTTATAAGGCGAATTTAGACGAAGTCGTTTCTAATAAAAGTAATATCGAATAGACGAGCTTCTTGAATAAGTATCTCTTTAAGAATTTTTTTATATTTAATTTCTATTTTAAACGCACGACGAACTAAGTAAACTTAATTATATTCTTTAATAATACGTATTAAGCGTTTTACTAATAACCTATATCTATAATAATATATACTTTAATTTAATACGATATATTCTCGATATAATATTACTTAATTAGATAATTAAATAATAAATTTTAATTATAAATCTTTTCTTTAACTAAATAACTATACTAGTAAGTATAAAGAATAAATCTATAATTATTTAATATACTAAAACGATTATTATATTTATTTTTATTTTCGACGTCTTCGCTTATTTAGCGACGATAATTAGTTTAAATAAATAAGTTTTTTATCTAATACTTAATACTTTCGCTTATTAATCTTCTACGTATTATAGTTTTAAGTTAGCTTATTAACACGCTTAAGTTCTTCGTTTAATAGTTATTAATTATACTCTTCGCTTTAATTAACTTACTTAATCTTATATTAAATATCTTTTCGCTTCTTAATCTTATTAATAATCTCTTTTATCTCTTATATCTTATTATTATTAATAAGCTTAAGAACTTATATAAAAAATTTCGTTACTTTATTATAATCGCGTATATAATATAATTTAAATAATAATATATAAAAGATATTATAAATTCTATACGTGAAAGATAATAATAAGCGATACGCTTATAACTCTATTTTATTTATAATTCGAAAAGATCTTATATACTTATAAATTAACTTCTTACGTAGATATCTTTATTTTAAGTTCTTAATTACTAGTATTAATAAATTACTTACTTAATAGCTCTAAGATTAATACGATTTATTATATTATTTAACTTAAGTTATAATAGCGCTATCTAATTACTCTACTATCTTATCTCTTAGCGTCTATAATCTTTTTATCTTTTTATTTATAGTAAATATTCTTTTCTTAACGAAGTCGTTCTCGATCTTTTAGCGTATTTTTAAATAATATTTATTTATTAAGAAATTATCGTTTTAATAAAGATATATTAATTATTTATATATATAGACTCTATTATAAATAGTAATTTAGCTTAATTAATTTACTTCTTATAAGAAAATACGCGTAAGTAATATTTTAGCACTTAATTTTAACGCTTAATTTAATCGTTAATTTAAGAATAAAAAAAGATACTTAAATAACGCTTTATCTTTAAATAATAATAGATTACTAAGTAAAACTCGCTAATAAATATCGAGTTTTTATCGTTAATAATATTATTAAATATTTTATAATAATAAATAATTTCAATATAAAATACTTTCACTAGCTTAGCGACGTCGATTTTCATAATTATCGATAGATATTTAATTATTTTCGTAAATCGATTTACTATAATTAGAATAGCGTTATAGATAACGTTCTTAAGCTTACTTAGAAATAAGCTCGTAATAAAATTTATAGAATTTTTTTTATAATTTAATAATAATAATAAGCGAGTATAACTCGCTATAGAGTCGATAACGCGACGTCTTAATACGTTAATATATATTATAAGTTTTAACGTAGCTAATAACTTTTTTAAGACTCTTATTCTAGTAATATTTATAGATAAAAAACTTATACGTCTTCGTAGAGTTAAAATATTCTATTAAAGAATTATTATAATATTTATTAATAAGTTCTTCTCGTAAAATATTATTCTTAGATATATAAAGACGATTATTATTTTATAATAACTTCTCGAAGTTTAAGATTTATATTTAATTACGAGTATAAAGTCGCTTTATAAATATATTTACATTAACTTGAAAAGTATCTACTTAATTATTATAAGATTATAACTCTCGAATTAGTATTTTTATTAATCTTTACGAATTATTTTACGTAATTTTAAATATAATCTTAATCTCTTTTCTTAAAATAATTATTTAGATATCTATAACTCGTAACGTAAACACTATTATTACTATTACTACTTTATCTCTTTACGATAACTTATCGCTAATTTAAAGAATAAACTAATTTTAAAATATAAATAATAATTTAATATTTAATAATAATAAATTTTTATAATCTAATTATCGCGATAACGTATCTATAAAATCTAATTTTTCTACTCGATAAAAAATCTTAAAGTTATAAATAATTAACTTTAGCGTTTAACGAGTTTATTTATAATTAAATTTCTTTTACTTTATAAATTTCTTAAGATTATTATAATTTATTTAAATCTTAATATAATAATTATTATTTTTTAAATAATAGCGCTATTATTTTATTACTACGACGATAAAAAATAATTTCTAATTATATATCTTATAATTTTATTTTATTAATATTAGTTTTTTTAGAAAAAAACGCGATAAGACGTTAATAATCGTCGTTATTTTATTATAAAAGTATAGCTCTTATATTAAAGTTAGAGATATTAATCTCTAAGCGTAATTTCTTTTAAGAATTATAATATCGTAGAAATAATATAGTCGTAAAAGTATTATATAATTACTTAAAAGTTAATCTAGCGTTTTCTAATTATTTAAATAATTCTAATTTCTTATTAATCTTATTATTCTTAAATAAACTAATAAAAAACGCTATAATAATAGAATATTTACGAATAAAGTATTAATAAAAATTTATAAAGTCTAAAAAGACTTATATATTTTAATAGTTCTACAACGTTAATTACTCTTAAATTATTATTACGCGTTCTTAATTTAAAATTATATTATTAATAATTATAACGAATTCTAGAAATCTAATTAATTTAATATAAAACTAGTATTTCTTTAGATTAATATATAGTTGAAACTAACGTAATCGCTTAAGTACTTACTTAATATATTATTAATATTTCGTCGACTTAGCGCTATAGATTAGAATATTATTTAAATAATTATAGCGAGTGCGAAACGTAATCTTTTACTCATCGCTCTTCTTAATACGAATTCTATAATAAATATTCTTAAAATCTAACTTTAAAATATCTTAACGTTATATAAGCGATTTAATATCTTAATAATTAAAGATAATAAATATTAATTCTTTATTATTATTATATTTAAGTCTTAATAATTTATATAAAGATATAATTTATTATTTTTCTTTAAGATAAAGATAATAGAGACTTTAATAAAGAAAGTTAAATAACGAATTTAATTCTTATAAAGTAAGTTCTTAAGATATCGTCTTAGCTTTAATAGCTTAATTTAAAATAAATTATAAAAAAACTTATAAAGTAATTTTTTATTCTTCTTTATCTCGATAATATAATTTCTTTATTTAAACGTAAATAAGATTTCTATTATATTATTAAAAAAAAATTCTAAAATTTTAATAATTTTCTTAAAAGCTTTAAATTATTAATACTCTTCTATTCATCTCGCGTTATCGTAATATATACGATTATAAATATATTTAACTCTCGCTCGATTATCTAAGTAAATTAAATCGATTCTTTAATTTAAAGTTTTTTAATATTAATCTTAAATTATTATTACGTCGTCGTAGAATTAAGTAAAATATATAATTAATATAACGCGAGTATACTTAACACGATATCGAGATCTTCTTAATCTACAACGTAGAATAGTATACTATACTATCGCTCTTAATCTTAGTTATCGACTATTTAATAATTTAGCTAATAAGTATTATAATAATATATATCTTACTCGCTAAGCGCTTTCGTTTATAATAAAATAATAATATATAATTAAAGATTTTATTAAATTATAAACTTCTATATAATTAAATTAATATACGTCTCGTAATTAAGTAAAGTAATAAGTTATCTTTAATTATTTTATAACTTAATCTATCTCTTTATAACAATAAAAGAAATTATCTTTATTATTTATTTTTCTTATTTCGCTTTAAAGACGCTTACGAAGTTAATTTATTTTTATTAAGAAAATTTAATCTTAAATAATATAATGTCTAATAATATTAATAAATATTAAGAATTTTAATATTGTAATTAACGATCTTAACCTTACGTTTTTTATTCTCTTCTTAGATACGCGTAGACTTAACGCTATCTTTCGAAGTCGTATTAGACTTTAACGTTCGAGCTTTTAAAGACTTATTATTATTATACTTCTCTAATTACTTCGAGCTAGAATTATTATTACTATAAAACGCGCGCTTTAGAATTATTTTCTATATAATCGCTATAATAAGAATTTTCTTTCTCTATTTAAATATATTATTAATATTAAAAATCTTATTCTTTAACTTAGATCGTAGTTTAATTAAAAAAAAGTTCGCTTAATACTTCTTCGTAAATAAGAATAAATAAATTTTTAACTTCTTTAAATAAATTTTAAAAACTAAGATCTTTTAATCTTATAACTATTTTATTAATTCTTATTTTTTATAAATAAATAAAAAATAATTTATTAAATTTATAATTAAATCGAATAAGAATAATTTAAAAAACTTAAAGATAATCTTATTTAATCTATAAGCTAAAAAGTACTTATATTATTATATATTAAGATTATTTTCTAAGAATTATATATAATAGATAATCTTAGCTTAATTAATAATAAAATACTTAAGACTTATAAAAAATTAAATTTCGACTTCGCGAAATTAATATAAATATTTTTCTTTATTATTATTCTTATAAGAATATATTCTTTTAAGATAAAATATTTTCGCTTTAATTAAAATATTTATTAAAGATAAAATAATAAATAAAATCGCTATCGCTTTAATAAGAGTTATAAAAGAATTTAAGTTATATAGTACGTTATTACGTATTCGTAATTTAATTAACTCTTATTTTAATTTTAAATAATAATTTTCTATTTTAATATTTTTAAGATGTTTTTTTAAAATCGCTTAATTCTCTAAAATAAACTCTTAAAAATTAGTATTAAGGTTATATCGCTTTAAAATATACTTATTTTAATTTAGCGAAGAGTTTAATATTATAATAATAATAAATTTCTTTCTTTAAAAAATAGAGAAATTAAAATTATAAGAAGTTAATTTATTAACGCTTAATAAGCGATCTAATTAATATAAGAGACGTATAATTAATATAATAATATTTTTTATATTAAATATTAAGTTCTAATAGAATTAATTTCTAAGAAATACGAAAACTTTAGAATATACAAAGACGATATATAATCGTTAAGATCTCGCTAAGACCTTAGATTATAGATCTCGCAATACGTTAATATCTTAGATTATAAACCTCGCAATAAACTCTAGACTTAGAAGTAGTCGACGCTAATACACATATAGCGCTAGACCTAACATAGAGATTAACACTATAACTTTAACGTCTATATAAGTTTTTTATTAGTATATCTCTTACTAAGATTAACGTATTTCTAGATCTATAGTTAATATATCTTTAATACTAGTTCTTCTTATTTATTAGCGCTAGTGCTATTAATGTTATCTACTTACTATAGTCGATATCGTTAGAAGTTATCTTCGAGTTCTTTAATCTCTTTCGATTTACTTATTATATTACGAAAATATTAGTATCTTTCGTCTTATTAGCGCTAGTACTAATAATACTCGTTAAATCGCTATACGAAATCTTCTACGAGATCTTTATATAATATTTTTTAATTAATTTAAGAGTTTTCTAACGTTAAGACACGTCTAAGAGTTTATTTAGATCTACTAATGATCTAGCTAAGTCTATTAATTATAGATCTTAGCGTTAGAACAACTACGGGTCAAAAAGGTGTGGTATCTATTAAACATAGTCGTTTTTAACTTTTTTTTAACTTTTTTTAAAAAATTATATCTTTTTAATCTATTTATAGAATTTTATAATTATATAAGCGTTCGCTTAAGCTTTTTACGTAGTTTTAGAATATAAGAAAATATTACGTAATATATTTATTAAAAACCCAATAAGAGTATGGGATATCTCATACCTTTCGGTATGGTATTCGAAAAACTAGTCCCATACCATCAAATATATCACACCTTTCCGACCCGTAAGAACAACTTAAATAATTATTTATAATATTACTTAATCTCGATATATATATCTTTATAAATAAGAATATTAATCGATTAGTAAGACTATAAATTAATATATCTTATAATCTAGTAGCTATTTTAAATATATACGTATATACGAAGAACACGTATTTACGAGAGTACTATATATATAAGTCTCACATTATTAATTAACTCTTTATTCGAATTCTTCTTATTTAGAGTAATCGTATTCTTTTATCTTACTTACTTACGTCTATGTATATAGCTAGCTAGATAGTTACTTTAGAACTATATCGTATAGATATAGAAAGTTTTCTAGCGCTAGGGCACGTCTAAGAGCTTATCTAGGCCTGTAAACGATCTAGCTAGACTTACTAATTATAGATCTTAGCGTTAGAACGACTTAAATAACTATCTATAGTATTACTAGATCTCGATATATATGTCTTTATAAATAAGAATACTAATATTTTATTTAACTCTTATATATATTCTTTAATCTTATAATTATTAATTTATAATATATATTTATTAAACTTAAAAGAAATTTTTTAAATAGTTATTTTTTAATAAAAAATAAAATATTAATATAAGATATTAAAACGAATATTAGTATCTTTTTCTTTTCGATATAGTCGTTTTTAATCTTTATTTTAACTTATTCTTTCTACTTTAACTATTTATCTTTTATAAAAGAAATATATATTTAAGTTCTTAGAAAATAAAAATTCTACGAGAATACGCTTAAGAAAGAGTATTGTAATTCGAGTCACGTGACTAGATTACGTGACACGCTAAGACGTGTCTTATAATCTCGTTTTTCTAGCTAGTACTTCTTAGCTAATACAATTACTACGTATTTTACTTTATATTTTAATAGTTTTTCTTAATAAGAGATATACGATAAACTTAAGTTTTTAAATATTAAGAGATATTAATCTACTCTCTATATAAGCGTTAAAGTTAGATATTTAACTAATAATTTTAATATAAAACATAAAAAAAATTAATACTTATATAAGAATTTATTTAAAAGATTATTATAATTATTATATAATTAAATAAAATATATATAACGTAATTTAATAATTAAAAATATAATATATTTAACGAATATATATTTTTAAGTAAAAATTATTAAAGTTATTTATTATCTTTAAAAAAAAGATAAATAAAGATTTATTTTAAAGTATCAAGAAATAAATATATTATAAATAGTAAAAATAATTCTTTTATCTTAAAATATATAATATATTTAATAAGATCTTATTTTATTTTAAATAAAACTATATATTCTTTTAATTTAAAAGTTAATAAATATAACTTCGTAATAAATAATATTAACGTCGATTTACGCTCGTTTACTTTAAAACTAATAAGATTCTTAATAGAAAAAGAAGATAGAAATCTATCTTTAATTAATATAATACTCTTATTAAAATAATTAATATTTCGATTAAATAAAAACGCTTATTTCTTATTCTTTTATTTATTTTAATTTTTAAATAATCTTCGTTCTAATAAAATATATACTCTTTTCTACTTCTAGATCAAGCGCGATCTCTTCGAGTTTAGCGTCGCCTCTTTAAACAAGACGCTCGATATCGCCCTACTCGTCGCTTTCTTCTAGATATAAAGATTTATATTGCTTACTATTTTCTTTTCTCTCTTTATCTTTTTTTAATATCTCTCTACTATATTATAAAAGTCTATATAATCTTCTTTACTCTCTACTATCTAGCTAGTTTTTATTAACTATTGTTAATTATTATACTTTAATCTTTATATAAGATATTTTACTAAATTATCTTTTCTTTCGAAATTACTTTATTATATTTCTTATTCTTATCGTCTTCTAATTTATTTACTTTCGTCTATAATTAAAGTTAACGATAAAGACGAACTTATTAGACTATACGAAGTTATATAAGTATCTAGCTAGGAGTGCGCCGTATGGGCTTTATATGGGCAAATAGGGTGCGTCTTCTATAAAGCGCGGCACTCGAATTTATAAGTTATATTTTTAACTTTATGATATAATTAAAAAGCGTTTTTATAATAGTATCGCGCTTCGGTTCGAGTTTAGCCAGTTTGAGTACTCTAGAGTACTCTCGACTATACTCGAATCAAGAACTTCGTGAGATGTTAATAATTTTCGAACGAAGCGCCGATTTAAAAAGCGGGGTCGTGAGTTCGATCTCGACTTTAATTAAAACTTCTAAACGAATTAACTTCGGATTAAAAGAGTTTAATGTGATCTAATGAAAGTAACCCGAGAATTTAATCTTTAAAACCTTAATAGCCCTATCTTTAGGGGACGTTTCGAAACTATTAAGATTAGAATCCTAGGATCGTTGTTCTACGAAGAGGGTCTAAGATTGCTGACGCTTAGAGTTGCCGGGGATGTCGCCCTAAAAGGAAGAATAATTGTTAGGCTATACGAAGTCATATAGGTACCTAGCTAGGGGTGCGCCGTATGAGCTTCAGATGGGTAATGAAGCGCGGCACCCGAACTCATGAGTTATATTTTTGACTTTATGGTACAATTGAAAAGCGCCCTCACAGAACTCTTTAATTCGCTATCTTATATCTTATTATCTACGCTAAAACTTAGCTTCTAATAATCGAAGATAATTTTTTTTAACTATATTAGAGCGCCTCGTCGCTCGACTCTACTACTCTAATTCTTTCTATCTTAATATTTCTATATTAGTTTCTATTTTACTATCGCTTAGCTAATCTACGACTCTATAACGATATTAATAGAAAATTTTAGCTTATAACGAGTACTCTAAGACGTAGTCTTAAAACGATAATCTTACTTTTTATTATAAATCGAAGAGAATATAGTATCTCTAGTCTATTGCGAAAGTCCTAGCGCGTAATATCTAGATAATTATAGCTTTAGCTAACGTAGTTCTATAATTAAATATCTTCGAGAAAGATAGTAAAGAATTCTTAGTTAATATAAAATATAAATTAAATACGAAGTAATAAGAATCGAGAGACTATGTTAACGCGTATCGTAAAGTATAAGATAGATAAATAGAGATCGAGTTATAATAATTAGAGATTAGCGATTTAAGATTATTAGAAAAAAGTAGATAATAGATATAAGAATAAGAAAGACGATACTAAGATAACGTTTTTAGCGATTTCTTAGTCGAAGAAAATATAGATTCGATATCGTCGTTATAGATACGACTTAGAAGTACGGGTCGGAAAGGTGTGGTATATTTGATGGTATGGGACTAGTTTTTCGAATATCATACCGAAAGGTATAGGATAT
>JANQBS010000554.1:0-14479 GCA_033085395.1 Xanthoparmelia taractica | reverse complement strand
ATTTTTTAAAAAAAGTTGAAAAAAAGTTAAAAACGACTATGTTCAACAGATACCACACCTTTCCGACCCGTAATTATTCTTATTATCGATAAGCTATAGATGGCGACGGCGATTTATAAAAGATACTATATAGTAGTAGCACTATCGGGCTTATAATCTGTTAAATAACTAGGCCTAGAATAACTTAATTAAGTACTCTAGGAGATCAATCTAGCTAGGAACTACTGGAGAGGAAATATCTAGTGCCAAGCCCACTAGTGCGATAGGGCTGAATGCCCCTATTTCCAACATAAAGGCAGGATTAGGGCTGAAACTAGCGCGGTGTGCAGGACTGTGTGTGCCTGTTTCTAGTACTCTGGTAATGAGAGATATAGCCAACGTAGGCGCTGCAAGATGTCCATAATTCCCTTCCTAGCACCAAGACCTTCCAATTATCCTCTCGCCTACGTCCCATCCCTCCATTCCCTCGCAATATCCTCATACCTCCAAAACTCCACCCCTTCCCACCCTTTCAACCACTTGATCATCCTCTCCACCATGCCAATCACATGCGGCATACCGCTACAATCCGGGTGCAGTATCAACGGAAACACAAAATCCCCTCCTCCGTCACCATCTTCCCCCGACCCATTTTCCCAAAGCCATTCGAAACGATCTTTCCACATCCGCTCAATGAGGCGCACGTCCACGTAGCCGTGGGAGTTTGGGACGTGGGGATAGTAAGAGAGTGGCGTCATATCTTCCATGTAGTAGTTGCAAGGGAGCTCGACGAGAGAGGTGGACGTGGCGGTGGAGGTCGGGATGGGCGTGGGGTGCATCCAAGTCTCGGCGGGCTTGGAGAAGTCGGGAGGATGGATTGGGGTGTCAAGAGGAGCAAGATAGGGTTTGGAGTCGTGGGCGCACAGGGAGGAGTCTATATCGGAAATGTTTAGTTGAGAGGTATAGTAGAGAAAGTGGATTCGGTTAGGGTAGTTCCACTAGACGCACCGTAAGAGAAGCCGTGCTCTACTAGGAGTTTAATCGTTGATTCGCGGATTTGGTACAATGGAGCTCGATAGCCAAAAGGTTTCTTCCCGGTCAGCTTTGTGGCTAGGTCAATGCACTTCTCAAGGACGTCTTTTTCTTGCTGCTCAGTCATCTGATACGCGCCCTGAACCTTTATCAGAGGGAGTTTCTCAGCAGAGACATCCGCTCAACATACCTCGTGCGAATATCCGTGCAATGCAATCTCGCAACCAGAATCCTTGATGACCTTGGTAGTCTCCGGGAACGTTTCCATAGAGTGCCCCGGTATAAACCAGGTCACCTTGTCAGCAATGCCATGCTTCTTGAACAGCTTTACCAAGCGAGTTACTCCGATATTGCCGGCAAAGAATCCTTGCGAGTAATCCGCTTTGTTATTGGCCTCATCCTTGCCTGTGCCTAGAAGACCCGATATAGCATCGAAATCCACAGACAATGCCACTTGCACTCTTCGTTTTGCAGCTGATGGCATTGCCATTGATGGATCTGGTTTGGGTTGTGGCGCTGATGATGATGATGAGGCGTTCAATGTCGATTCGTCGTGATTGACAACGTCTGTCACCTCTGGCTCCTTCCAGATCAATCTGCCTTCCATTCCTCCATCCACACTAAGACATTCACCAGATATGTGTCCTGCTGCACGGTGTGAGGCAAGAAACGCCATTGCACGTGCAACCTCTTCCGGTTTGGCAATCTTTCGAAGAGGTACACTGTTACCAAATGCCTCATCAGTCCAACCACTTGGGTAGACCATCTCGCAACGCCAGTCAATTGAAAAACGCCTACGTAGCTTGTGCCTCTGCCCACATTTCCTTTGGGTCGTCAAGTCTCCCCCCGATTAAAGGCGTGTCGACCCAACCAGGAGCAACAGCATTGATCCTCGCTTTTCTATTCAGCCTAACGATCTCGTTCTTAACCCCACGCACAAGCCCATACTGCAACCCTGCCTTGCCCGAAGCATACTCAGTATGGCCTTCTTGACCAAATTTACCAGTCTCGCTACCCGTAATCACAATGGCAAGATTTTCCAACTCTTTGCCGACTTCTTTTTGGCATATCTCGGCCGACTGTAGGAAGTGTTTGATGGTAAGGAAGGTGCCTCGAATGTTGACATTGTACACCTCTTGCCAAAGCTCCAAAGGTATCTCCCAAATGGGATATTCATGGCTCTCATCGGTAATACCGGCATTGGCTACTAATATGTTGATTGGGCCATGGTGGTCTCGGGCACTCTTCATACATGTCTTGACGGAATCCTCGTTCGAAACGTCTCCTTGGAGGATGTGGAGGCTGCCGTTGGTGATGGAGGGCGGGCGATCAATCCGTTTGCGGTCGTGGGCTGTAACCTTGCAGCCTTGGGCTGGAATGAGATGAATTAGTATGTAATGAGCTGAAGTAGAGAGGGTCGGCTCGTACTCACACAAGAACTCCCTTACTGCTTGGCTCCCTATACCTCCAGCCGCCCCAGTGATGAAGACATGAAAGCCTTCAAGAGCCAGGAATGATGGTGTGCCCGACATAATGTAGATAGCCAAGCACCAGAAGGGAGCTTCAAACCATGATATTGACGCAGTGGTCTGTCTGCACCCAAGGTGTCCTGGACCCCTCGGACGCCAAGAGTTGTACCCAAGGTCTAGCGGGGTTTACCTTATTCTAAGGTACTTCATACCTTACCTTAGGTACCCCACAAACCCTAAAGTCCCTTAATATGGACCCTAAAAAAACTTCATACAGTCCCTCCGCAAAAGTATTTAAGCGAACCCGATTCCCGATTTCAGGGCAAAAGTCGTACATTAAACACTTGTGTCTTAATAATTAAAACGTCTCTTAACGACTTAAAAATAATATATCGTCGAGATCTTTAGTTAAAGTAATTTTCTATTTAAAAAGAATTGAAGAATAATATATATTTATAAAGAAAAATAGTAGAGAGTAAGCGTAAATTTTTTAAATTATAATTTTCCCCTCAAAATTCGTTAAATTTTATAATATTTCAAGTTAGTTTTTTTTTTCTTTTAAGGAAAAGTACTAAAAGACTACGTTAAATTAAATATTATAGGAGTATAGATTATATATTAGATAATAATCTATATTAGTTAAAATTTTAAGAAAATTCTGTGACCTAGAAAAAAAGTTATGGTCCCTACGAAAAGTACGACTTTTGCCCTGAAATCGGGTTTGCTTAAATACTTTTGCGGGAGTACTGTATATTACACACAAAGTACGCTATGGATCTGCTCTAAAAGATTCTCCAAGATATTGACATTGTAAAGACAATAGTCTTGGAAAGTTTGGTATCTAAGGCAGTATTTTCTTGGCATTGTTCAAGATATTAAAGGGTCGACGTGGTTTTCGACCATTCAGGACACCTCGGACATAAACAGCAACCTGATTTATGGCCTTCCGGTCTCAGACCTTCCTAGTCGGACACGTCTTGCGAAATGCAGTCCACAGCCTTGTCAGTCTATCCCGGACCCTCAAGTATCATCTCCTGAGAGTGTTGTTGCACAGACAGTGGAGAATCGAGGTTCCATCAGCACCACGCCGTTTGACCATCCGGCTATTTGCAGTAAACTGAATAAATACACAGCGGATAGCAATGGACGTGTCGCAGGAAGTGCACATATACAAGTCTATCCAGCTCGCATATCGTGAGCTCGCATCAGCTGTAATGGGCTAGCACATGTGTGGAGTGGGCAGGCTACATGCAGGGAGCGATAAAAGGACGCACCTACCCTTGTCTAAAGCACTAGAGCAATGCAGTGTGCAAGGCCGGTTCCACTAATCATGTTTTCCCAATCGATCACTTATCGGCTGTCTTACCCTCCCTTTGAGACTAAATACCATGGCCTCCCCTACCCCACCGATTTTGTACTCAATCAGTGCAATACCAAACCAGCCCTTCTCTTCAAACCAAACTCCATGGAAGACACAGAGAAAGCTCCTGCTCGGTCAGAGTACGATCTAGATGAAGACTTGCGTACCACGGCCGAAGTTGTCAATGCTGCAGGCCACAAGCAAGAGCTGGATAGGAACTTCAGTCTACTCAGCATAAGTGCTGTTGGCATTGTCAGTGGCAATGCCTGGACTGTTTTTGGCGGAACCATTGTTGGTCACTTTCTTGGTGTGAAGGCCTTCCATTGGCACTTCCGTTGACCAGCTGCCATTAGGCTGTAGCAATTTCCAATGGAGGACCGCCTGGTGTCATATACGAATTGTACCAGTCAACTTCCATCCAGCCAATTCGATGCTGACCCATGATTTTAGCATTGCCGCCTCACTCTTCTACTGCCTGATAGCCGCATCCCTCGCAGAGCTTGCATCAGCCATCCCGTCTTCAGGAGGAGTTTACCATTGGGCCTCAATTACAGCCGGCAATTTTGGCCGAGTCAGTGGCTTTTTTGCTGGTTACTGGAATTTCTTCGCATGGTGAGGATATTTATAAGAAATACCGAGTCAGAGTTGACAATCTGGAAGGATTTTTGGAGCAGCCTCGGCGTCTGCTATCGTTGGTGAGACGCGAACACTCGAAATCATCCTCGACATGCTGAAACCCCTAAGGCAACCTGACTGTCCAGATTTATGCCACGTTGCATCCCGAATTTCAAGCAAAGGTACGAGAACACCATCATGTACAGGGGACGCGTAGGTCATGGCTGATGTTCTTCCTAGTCTTGGCATGTCTTTGTCAGCTACCTAATCGTCACATGGTGCTGCTGCTGCATTGTGCTCTTTGCCAATCGTGCCCTTCCTGCACTCAACAACGTTGGCCTATTCCTCGTCCTTGGAGGCTTTTTCATCACCATCGTAGTCTGCGCAGCTATGCCCGGTACCCGTGGAAGACCCCCACATGCATCGCCCGCTTTCGTCTTCAAGGATTGGACCGCAGATATAGGATATTCGTCTAATGGCTTCGTTTTTCTCATGGGAATGCTCAACGGAGCCTATGCAATAGGGACACCCGACTACGTCACCCATCTTGCAGAGGAAATTCCAAGTCCAGAGATTAACATCCCAAAGGCCATGGCTGTTCAGATGATCATCGGCTTCGCCACTACTTTATGCTATGCGATCACTATTTTCTTTGCAACTACTGATCTAAGCGCAATACTCTCCGCTTCCTCAACCTTCCCGCTTGCTGAGATCTATCGGCAAGCAACGGGTTCCCCCGCCGGTACGGTCGGTTTATTGGTCATCCTTCTCTTACTTATTGTCTGCGGCAGTATCGACACTTACATCACAGCTGGGCGTATGCTATGGGCTCTCACTCGCGACAAAGCTACCCCTTTTGAGGCTTTTCTCAGCCGCGTCGATCCTCGTTGGAGGAATCCATTCAATGCAACTCTCGTTTGCGGCTGCATATGTACAATCATGGGTTGCATATACGTCGGTTCCACGACGGCTTTCAACGCCTTCGTAGGCTCCTTTGTGCTCCTAATTACAATTTCCTACCTAGCAGCTCTTCTGCCCCATATCCTTTCCCGAAGATCGAATGTCACACCAGGTCCTTTCTGGATGAACGGACTTCTTGGCTATGCCATCCATGGAATTTCGTGTTCATACATCGCGGCTTTTATCGTTATATTCTGCTTCCCGTACGCGCTTCCTGTACAGGCAAGCAACATGAACTACTCGTCTGTGATCTTAGGTGGATTGACCATCCTCATATCGGTTATCTGGGTATACAAGGGAAGAAAGGGCTACAGTGGACCTCAGGTGCTGCATTACAAGGGACGCAAACTTGGATCTGTCTTTATGGAGAAGGCAGATGAAACGTGATCTACTGTTTCTCGGCGCAAGAGCAGTATGGTGAGACTGGAAATTCGGAAATCGATTGTAATCACTGGCTAGTCATCGACAAAGCTCGTGGACTGCAAGATCCGCCAAATTCCAAGGTATTTTCTTTGTCCATAGCTCATTAGACTGCTATTAGATTTTCGCACCTGTACCTGTCGTCTCCGATCTCTTACAAAGAGAAAAGTGGCGTATCACAACAATGTCATTGTCGATGAACAAAGGACATTTTCTTCATTACTTCAGCAGGCCACACTCCTCGCTCTTCTTCCTTCCACTCTAACCTCAGACCACCCTATCCTCCTCAACAGCTTAACAACAAGCCACGAGAGTCCATAAAAGCTACTGAACCCAAAATGAACACAGCCCTCGCCACGCCTCTCGGCCACCTCGTGCGCCCAGAGCACATGCTCAACGCCAAACTCCGCTTCTCCGAGCAGCAACAACAGCACTATCATCAAGACTGCAGCCGTCTCTGGGAAACCATTCGGTCAAACCCCAAGGAATCCGCAGTCTTCCAAAACGCTCACAGAAAGCTAGTCGCGCTCACTATATTTCTGAAAGCTAGAATGAAAGCCATACACAAACCCATCAACAACCACCGCGCACCACCGGCTCCACAGAATCCACTGCAGATACTCATGCAGCAAGTTTCGGGTTCCCGTCCCATTCCCAGCTTGGCTGACTTCGAAGCGGGTCTCTCTGCCTTTCATGAGCGGGCGCAGAGCTTGAGGTCAGATGCGAATACGTTGGAGGTCCCGTTCGGCGGCCTCAATGTGAAAGATAGGTTCATTGAAGAGGATGTAGCTGTCGCGCTGACGTTTCTAGGTTGCGATGTCAAGTCTACTACGGCGGATGAGATTGAGGCTGTGTGGGTTTTGCTGGACGTTCAGGGAGGCAGTCGCGGGGAGCTGGAGGAGTATTTGAAAATGGCATGTCGCTGAGGGTGGTTGGGCTAGGGGGTTTGGGAGGATGTTAGGTTGGAGCGGATAGATAAGGTAGGGAAAGATTGCAATGCCAGTGTTCGATCTCGTGCTGTTGATTCTTGATAATCTAGCGGACTTGGTGCAAGGGGAGAACTGTTGAATATATTCTTGACAAGCTTAGGTGCATCTCAAGGGCAAATGAAGGTGAGAACGGCTCGATTCAAGACTCAATCAGATTTTCGATCTACTGCGTGTTTTCTATATCTCCTTCCTACGAAGAGTCTTTGAATCAATGAGTGACAGGAACATTTGCCCAAGTCCTGCAGGAATAGCAGCCCCTTTTTCGTTTGGTTCAAATTTTGGAAAAGCTGGAAATACTGTTCTGAGTCTTTGTTTGTGGTCCTATTTATTGCCGAGCAAAGCTGCCAATTCCTGGATCTCCAAGACTGAATTATCAAGTCGATCAATTTTCCAAAAATTCTCCCATTGTTTCAGTCAGCGGACCTTGTCTTTCCAAATCTAACGAGCATGTGTGCGTTTCTAAATATGGAAACCCTTGTGCTTTGTCTCTTTGTCAATCGTCTTTCTCATCTCCGAGTCGAAAAGGAAGAAAGCCTTTAAGTATGGAAGAATGCTTGTTGGGTTCGGATAAAGGATCTCTTGTTCGCCATTGTTGCCCTTTCAGCGTCGGAAATGAACCCTCTCGTCTGCATCGAACGATGCATCAGAGAGCATATACACGCCTCTCATACCGAATTCTCTCTTCAAATCTATCTCACACTCTCCCACACACACACATATATATACCGCGCAGAAAACCATCAAACACAATGACATCCGAATCCAACAAAAAACTGCCCATACTGACGCCAAAAGAGGTAATCGGCACCAAGCGCCGCCCCAACCGCCGAGACCTGAAGAACCGCAATGACCTCCGCGGCCTACCGGACCCAGACTCAGAAGTCATGCTCCGCCGCGCCGCCTTGAACGTCGAGCAAGCGGCGCTGAAGATTCGGCAGGCGGCCATCGAGGAGTCCTCGATGCGTGCAAGTCTTCGCGTTCTTGCTGATCCTGAAACGGCTTCGTGGTCGGATTCTGATTGGGAGACGATGACGGTAAGTTCGGCTGGGATGGAGGAGGGGGAGGAGAAGGCGATGGAGGATGCGTTTATTACGAAGGTGAGGGGGGTGGAGGTGGGGCAGGTGGAGGGGGCGAGGGCAGCGCGGGGTGTTGTTATTGACATGCCGGCGTTTGTTAAGAAGGTGAGGGCTGTTCAGGGAAGGGTGACGAGGAGCGCAGCAGCAGCGACAGTAGTAGGATTGTCACAACCACTACCATCACCTCCTCCTCCACCACCACCACCACCGCCACCAGCGGCATCAGCGGCATCAGCGTCAGCACGAGTACAAGGTGATATGCAGCCAGGGACTACCAGAAGACTGACAGCGGCGCAAGCGGCGCTGGCTGCTACGAACAGCCAAGCAGGGACCAACGTGACAATGGAGGAATTGAGAACAGTGATGGACATCGAGGATGAGGAGGAGATGTATGACTGGACTGTTGGAAGTATTAATACTAGGGAGTTGACGGTAGCAGAAGCGGCGCTGATTTTCACGAACATGCAAGCAGGTACTAACGTGACGATGCAGGATCTGAGGACAGCGAGGGAAATGGTGGATTTGTGGGATAATGCGGATATTTACCAGTGGACTGTTGGGAATTTTGAGTAATCGCGAAGTATATTGTAGAGCCTATAAGGTTGGATTGGCTGCTCTGACGGTAGTTTTTTGCCAAGGCGGGTTGATCTGAATCTTTCTAGCTAGTCTGGACAGTCCTTGATGCCAATAAATTCTTTACTCGTCCTCGGGTACATTTATACCAAAATTCCTTGCTTATTGGCGGCTAAGCCCTGTCTTTGATGCCCCGGCAACATAGCGTTCGCCATCATCACGTAGCAAGCTCCTGTTTCAGTAGAGTGATTAGAAGATGCCCAAAGGCCGTCTCCAGGATTTTGCTCAATGATTAAGTAAAAGGTCGCTAGGGTGATCACACTGGCACTCAATGAAAACCCTCGTTGTCTGTTATCCAATAGCGCGCAAGCACTTATATCTATGTATCGATCAGATTGAATAGCGGGACGGCGAAAGGCATGGAAAAGACGAAGGATTGGCTCAAACGTCACAACCTTCTTAAGTGGTCTATCCCATCGGCTGGCGCCTGGGGTGCAATAAGTCTTGGCATCCTCCACCAAAATTCTACATACTTGGAATTACAGCTATGTGATCATTCCAGTATCTCATATGATTATATATATGAATCTTATATAGCTTATAGCCATATAGGACCCTTGGGACTCGCTCTCGTCTTTTCCTTTTGTTTATATCGTGAGATCTAACCGAATTATTCGACAACTTCGTTAATATCTTTCTAGGCCGTATCGAAGAAATAGTTCTCTCAGCACACAAGCAAGGAACGCATATCTTATTCTTATCCCCTATACGAATAAGCCTATCATAATTTATAGCAGCTATTAAATAAACTTATACAGATAGAGAGATCTTAATAGAACAGAGCCTTCTCGAGAATCGCTTCGAGTGCTCGAATAATTGACTAGCAAGTTTAACACGAAATTCTCGCTGGCTATAATAAGTCCTAGGCTAATATTTTGATTATTTAGATATATAATAATAAAGAAGATAGCTATTTACGATAGTGCTATTCAATAAGAAATATCACAATAATTTTCAACTCTTAACGTGTACCCGTTATATATTATAATAACATCGCAATTAATTAGTATAATTCACCCCGTTCATGAAATAATTATATATATTAATAAACTCGGGGATATTTAGCTCTTTTGTAGTTATTTCTCCAAAGATAGCACGAGAAATACGTGCATTTGTAGCTGTTTTTACTAATCTGCGACGAAGACGTTTCACTATTTTTCAATTATTCGATACAGTACTCATAAAAAGAACCACATTCTAATCTTTCCAGGCGAATTCCATTATCCTTGTCATGGAAAATAGTCTGGGATTGATAGTTGAAAAGTTGTTGAATTCTAAGGGCCGCAGTGGCGGAGATCTGCTGGGAAACTAATACAAATTTGGCCTAGCTTCCCCGTTCCTTCCTCGATCTTTCGAAATGCCTTTAATATACAGAAAAACCGTGACAATATTCCACAATAATAAGAAAAAAACAAGCGACCTCGCTTGCTTAGATATCGCTAAAAATATATAATGTAGAAATAGTTAGAATATATAATAACAATAATATAATTATTAATTGATATCTTTCTTTAATAATTATATAAACGCTATTAAATAAAGAAGAATAATTCTCGATTAATAATACTCGTTAAGTCGTTTAAATATAGCGATGAGATAAATAAGTGTGATGCGAGTGTCATAAGAATATAGTATTTGCTATAATATTAAGTGTATTTTTTTAGGCTTACGAAGATATCGTAATTCAAACGACATTAGTAGTAGCGATTATATTCTTATATTGCTATACTAAGTCATCGGAGTTGATAAGATCTCTGGCGTTATATTACTAATTATATTTAGGCCCGTATCTTAATTATCTAATAAGATACTACGTAGCAAAGCCTCTACTTTTTCGAATAACTCGCTTATTAAGAATTCGCTCTACTTCCCAAAACTTATACTTATTAATATCTTCTTTTACATACACATTATCTAACTAATTAAAGATAAAATAATTATACGAATTAGAGTTAGAAGTAGGAATAAGCTTTAATTAAGTAATATTAAAGATTAAATATATATTTTAATACCCTAAGATAGCTAATTTATAAGTCTATTTATCGATCTTCTATAATATTTCGAATAAGTCGATATACTACTGAGATAGCTTAATAATAATAGCAGTAGTAATAGAGATAAAATAGTTCTTATATAGTCGTAAATAAGCTTAATCGCTCTACTTAAGAAATATTAATTAATGCTTTCTATTATAGTAATATTTTTAATTTATCTAAGTAAACGAGATGATATTAGCTATTTAAATGTGGGTAACGATAGGCTGTAATAGAGATATAGTGGCTTCTCTAAGTAGATCAAGTAATCTATTAAATTAAAATTCGTAAGCTAGTTCGTTAAGAGTTTTATTAATCGTAGTTAAGATCGAGTTATTAAGTAGAGCTTATATTCGTGAGAGAACTAACGGCTAGAGAGCGGAATTCTATATAATATATAGATAGAATCGTAGTGCTATCTTCGCTGTTTAATTAGTTTTCTCGCTACTTTTATTTATCTAAGAATAATAAATAATTAAATAAAATAAGTTTATTTCGAGCTTTTTAAAGAGCTTCGACTAAAGCTTAAAAAGAAACTTTCTATTACAATTCGTAAGCAAAATCCTTAAAATTCCTTAATTCATAATATTAAGTTTATTAAATAATATAATAGTTTATTAGGCGATAGAGTAATCCTTTTTCTTAGATACGAAAGTTATCTTTTTTATAAACTTATTTATTATAGAAAGAATAATATCGAATTCTTTATTTGCTAATTTTAAAAGTATTAGAATAAAATCTAAAGTAAGTGTATAAAATAATATTAACGATAACTCGATTAATTATAAAAAGTTATATAAGCGATATCGGCGTATTTAGAGAATAAGATATTAAGAATAAAATCTAATGTACTATCGGAGATATTTAATTAATTTATATATATATTAGATATTCGAAATTCTCTTATAAGATCTCTTAAATTCTAAATAATTATCTTTATAAGCTATTTCAAGAACGATTTTAATTATACTTTAAGATATATAAAGACGCTATACGTCGATAAGCTTACTAATATAAAAGAAAAGATTTTAATACTTCTATATAGTGTTTTTTATATGTCTATCACGAACGAAAGAAAGATCGATAACGTTCTCGTTAATATTCTTATTCTTAGTTATTAAGGCGAAGATTCTAATATAAAATAAGTTTATCTTATAATTATTTTCGAGGTCTTTAAGAAATATAGAACTTATTTTTATAAGCGTAGTAATAAAGAGAGTATTCAGCTTATTATACTCGTTAGAAAGAAATATATTATTACTATTAGCACTCGCAAGTCTTAAAAGCGTATCTAGAACGATATATTCTTTTTTAGACTTATATCGAATATCGAGACGAAATTATCTAAGAAATTAAGAAGCTCTAATAAGACGAACGTTTATTCTTATAATGAAATTTATTGAGATAATTAATAATTATCTTATAATGTTTAGAATAATAGAATAATTTATCTAGATAATAGTAATATACTTCGAAGAGTCTATTAAGTACCTTATTTTCTTAAGTACTTAGACGAAGTCTACTACTTCTAGCTCTATTAATTAGTAGTTCTTCTTAACTTAAGTTAGATCTCGAGAAAGAAATCTAATTATTTAAATTGCAGTGCGGGAAGATTATTTATTCGAGTTAGAATTAAGTTCTTTATTCTTAATATAGAAAATCTATACTTTAAAATCGAATTCTTTTAAAGCATTTAAATTCACTTAAATTAATTTATTAAAATCGTGATAAATAAGTATAAAAGATCGAGATAATGCTATTTATAGACTATTAAAACTTGCTTATTTTAGCTTAATTAATAGAGATAATTTAAAGCGTAAAGAATAGATACGATAAGAATTATCTTTCGACGAAGCTTTTTTTAAAAGCCTTATCTTAAGATTCTATAAAGGCTCTATAAGCTATATATAATAATAAATTAAGCTACGGAGATAGTCTATTAGATTAAGATAATACTCTAAATCTTTAAGAATTACGAGATAATTTAGCTTAATAATCGCTTTAAGTTTATTATCTATAATAATTATTTCTAAAGAATTAATATATTAATTAAATAGATTAATATTTAAATATCTTAAAAAGATTTTTTTAAAGGCGATTAAAATATTATACTTAATTAAAAATTAAAAAAGTTTTCTTAAGTAATAGAGATACTTAGAGAAACTTTTAAAATTAACGATAATATTATTAATATAGGCTTATACGAAGTTCTTAAGAGCTCTTAGAATATAATTAATTCTTCTTTATATATAGATAATTAAGTTTATATAGCTTATAATTGAAACGTTAAATATCTCTTACTCGCGGTGAGTAATTATTATAAGTATATATCGAAAGTTAAGATATATAAGTTATTAATAGAAGAATAATATTATATTTAGTATTATTAAATGCGTATAGCTAAGTAGTTTTAAGATAATATCTAATTAAAGAAGCACGAAATAAACGTCTAGTATAATAAGATCGTTTAAGTCTCGAATATTAATTATAGTCCTATCTCTTCTTTTATCGTTTAATAAAGTTTTTTAAATAACGAAAACGAGATAGTTAAACGAAGTTAATTACTTAATATACTTTAGACGCTCTTGCTATTAAAGAGCATTAAAGATTTTATTAATTATTATCTTATCTATTAGTCTAAGAGAATAAATCTTCGCTCTCTTATTGCTAGATAGTCTTAATTATTAATTATTCTATAAAGAAAGCTTTATTTATTTATTTTATAATACTTTAATAAAATCTTTATTCTTTTATAAAGACGAAAACTTATTAATTAAATTAGATAATTACTATTTTTCTCCTTTATTTTTATAGATTATTATATCGTTAGAAAGCTTTAATTTCGTTATTTATATAGAGATATTAATCGAAATATAATTAATTAAAGACGAGAAATTATTAGCTAAACTTATTATTATAATAGCGGCGAAAGTAACTACTTTCTTTACTTAATTCGAGAAAGGCATTTTTATAGTAAAGAAGACGTTTTCGTAATCGACTTTCTATAATATTCTTAAATGCAATTTCTTAAAAATTTATATAATATAATTAATCTCGTTTTTAATAATTATATTAGTAATATTAATATTAATTATATAAGTATATATAATTAAATTATATTACTTTATAGATTCGAAGATAAAGTCTCTATTAGATAGATTCTTAAGCGTAATTATAAATAGAATTTACTAAGCTCGTAAAATAATTATAAGTACTTTCTATACTCGAATTAATCGTTTTATATATTAATCGATATTATAAATTATAATCTTAATAATAATATCATAACTATTAATATATACTTCGTTTTTACTCACATTAAGAATAATTTTCTTCAATTTTATAATATTATTTCTTATTAGAAGATTTATCTTTAAACTATTAATTAAATAAATTTCTCTTATAATATAAATAAGAATTATACTATTATCTCTTTTGAGATCTAAAAGATACATTAAAATAAGCATATATTTATCGATATTATATATTGTAGAATTAAGCCCTTTAACACGCAGAGAAGATAATATCTTTTTAATTTTCACCTTAGACAATAGAAATAAAAGTTATTATTTATCGATTAATATCACATTAATATCTAAATTAGTATACTTTTTCTTATTCTTAGCTATATTTAACTTAAATCGTAATAAAATATAAGCGTAATTTCACTTACGAAAGCTAAAACTAGTGCTTAATTTAGCTCTATTCTTAAAGTCTAATTAAATAATTTTTATAATAAAAATATCGATATTCGTTTATATATTTGCCGGCGATTTAATAGAAGACTAATATTCGATTTATAAATATTTATATAATTTCGACTTAGAAGAGAAAGCTAAATTATAATTTCTATAATACGTTTAAATGCCTATAAATTTAGCAAAAGAATTATTATAATATTAATTATTTAATT
>JANQBS010000553.1:0-14523 GCA_033085395.1 Xanthoparmelia taractica | reverse complement strand
ACTACTCAGCCCTATCGCTTGTATGTAGTCAGATTTTTCAGTAGCTACAAACCATCCGTCACCCACATTTGCAACACTCTTGGCTACGATTTGGTGTGATCCTGGTCTGGCGTGATCCCAATTCGTCACTGGTTTGGCAAGGCTTGAATTCCAAGTATACACTATACAGAGTCATTACAGCCATGAATGTCGCAGAATGAAAGTTTGAAAAGGTTAGGAGAACAGGATACTGATGTTTCTTCCACTCTCATTCCTCATATCTCCTTCCCCAAACAAGAGCACACTTTTCACTGAGACCCCATTCGACATGGAAATGTTCGAAGATGCCAGTGCGGTTCTTTCTCTCGTGGTGGCCATGTAGTTACTAAAACAACTACTTGCAGCGGGCGCCTGCATTGGCGTTGTCTCTGAACATGCATGCAATAGGTCTGATTGGGCCCTGCACGGGCCCTATCTTGAGCTCCGCAGCCTTGCGGAACTCCGGACATCACTTGCAACTGTTTGCTTCTTGAATCATAGTTTCTTGTCTCGAGGATGGTTCTAGTGCCTTCTTCAACCTGCTTGGTGCTGTAGTCTCATCTAGCTCTCCCCATATAGCCCTTGCTATTCTATACTTGTCCACCCACAATCTCCACCAGTAAGACTTTCAGCTTACCCATGTCCGCATCAAGCTCTACTGGCAGCGATCCCGCTAGAGCCACCAAACTTGCCAGATTCTTTAACTCCATCCTGTACGGTGACCAAAGTTTGAGATCCTTCCAAAATGGTGTCCTCTTCATCGAGGCTCTCTGTGGACAGCCAGACCCACCGACGTGTATTGAGAAGGTCATCTCAAGTCCACACGGTCTCTCCTCACTGCAGGCTTGCATGCGGTTCAATGCAGCCCCTTCGTTTCAAAATGGGCCAGCCACCAAGCTCATTCAATACATTCAATGTCCGACTTTGAAGATTATCCTAGGAGGTAACTACTTACATCAAACCGTACTACATATTGTGGAGCCGCCTATCTTCTGGAACCCCTTCCTGTTGTCGTTCCGCAATGGCTGTTTGAATGCAGATGCACAGCAATGTTTGGGCTGGCTATTGCACGAGCTGATATGCCTACCAGACCAACAGAGCATCACATACCGGGACTTGGCACAAGACACTTCCATCCAAAGAATACTCCTTGACTCCTCTTCGCTTGAGGTGCGAACGCTTGGGCAACGAATCAAGCATGTCCTCTCGACCTTGAATTCACCAAATGGAGATGACACAGAGTTTGGCCCTGGAGGTCGGCATGACAACGATTTCACAGATTTTCGAGAGGTCGCCATCCTTCCGACCGCTGATGAGATACTGTCCGAGGAAGAGCCTTTCCTTCGCCTAGCTGCAACAATTGACGATCCTGAGAATACTGAGAAGCGTCTAGTCACACACTTGGACAATCAATTTCGTTTGCTTCGTGACGATATGCTAGTCGAGATGCGTGATGAGCTCCAGATCATATTCGGAAAAAAGAAAGGGAAGCACCGGGGTCTCATCTTTGATGGTTTCACAGTCCTCGACGTTGCATGTGGAGATTACCGAAAGCGTCACCCATGGAGAATGCAACTTCAAGCTACTACGGATCTTCGGCACCACTTTCAGTGCAAGCCAAAGGACCGCAGGGCATACCTAGTAAACAACCGCAATGTATTCAAACACCAGTCTCTGACGTGCCTTGTTCTGGATGGAGAAATTATCGCCTTCCCAAGCATCGATCGAGACGTCGACCGTTTGGCAGAAAAGCTCCCAGTAGTCAATTTGCAATTTACGGGCAAGATTAGTACTATGAAAGCGTTACTCAGGTTAAAGACCGCAACGTCCGTAACGTTGGTGCAGATAGCTACAGCGGTGTTCGCCTTCGAGCCAGTACTGCGAGGACTCCAGATGCTCAAGGATATGCCACTGGTTGACGAGTTACTCTTCTGGAATCCTGAGAGTTCGATGCCTCAACCCCCACATGCACCCACGACCTTAATAGGCCAAGTAGAGAATGATCCCACCAGCGATCTACAGGACTTACTGAACACGACAAAATCTATTCATTTAGACAGATCCCAAGCTTCGTCTTTATTAAGTGGCTTAAAGCAGAAGGTGAGCTTGATACAGGGACCACCAGGTAAGTACATTGATGATCTGCTACGACGAATGTACATCTCATCTGTGTGTAGGCACAGGCAAATCGTTCATTGGAGCTCTGATCGCGAAATCTATCTATCAATTTACCAAGAAAGTGGTTCTCGTCGTATGTTTCACCAATCATGCCCTTGACCAGTTCCTCGAGGATTTGCTTGATATTGGTATTCCGGCGAATGACATGGTGCGGCTGGGAGGCAAGTCTACACCACGAACGAAATGCATGGCACTCTACGATCAATCCAGTACATTCCAACAAACATCTACATCCCGGAAAATCATCGAACAGCTAAGGTCCAAGATCAATGACATTGTCAATTGTCTACATGATGCGTTCTCGCGATACAAGTCAGCGAGGATTAACTCCGCGCGTTTAGTAGAGCACCTCGAATTCCTGCCCGAGTATGCCGACTTTCACGAGGCTTTTACAGTGCCGAAAGCAGAAGACGGATCGGGTCGAGTCGGGCCACGTGGAAGAGAGATCAATGATCTCTACTTGATCGATCGCTGGTCGAACGGTGGAAATCCTGGAATTTTCACCAAGCAAGTAGGAGAATCCTCGAAACACGTATGGCAACTATCGAGAGAAGCAAGGCAAGCTTCGATACAGAAATGGAGACAGGAAATTCTCAAAGAGCAAGTGGCGGAGCTCTATCCCATCGGCTGGCGCCTGGGGTGCAATAAGTCTTGGCATCCCCCACCAAAATTCTACATACTTGGAATTGCAGCTATGTGATCATTCCAGCACCCTATATGATTGCATATATGAATCCCACATAGCTTACAGCCATATAGGACCCTTGGGACTCGCTCTCGCCTTTTCCTTTTGTTTATATCGTGAGGTCTGACCGAATTATTCGACAACTTCGTCAGTGCCTTTCTAGGTCGTATCGAAGGAATAGTTCTCTTAGCACATAAGCAAGGAACGCATATCTTATTCTTATCCCTCATACGAATAAGCCTACTATAATCTATAGTAGCTGCTAAATGAACTTATATAGACAGAGAGATCTTAATAGAATAGAGTCTTCCCGAGAGTCGCTTCGAGTGCTCGAATAATTAACTGGCAAGTTTAGCACGAAATTCTCGCTGGCTATAGTGAGTCCTAGGCTAATATTTTGACTATTTAGACACATAATAATAAAGAAGATAGCTATTTACGATAGTGCTATCCAATAAGAAATCTTATAGTAATTTTCAACTCTTAACGTGTACTCGTTATATGTTATAGTAACACCGTAATTAATTAATATAATCCACCTCGTTCATGAAATGATTATACATATCAATAAACTCGGGGATATTTAGCTCTTTTATAGTTATTTCTCCAAAGATAGCACGAGAAGTACGTGTATTTATAGCTGGTTTTACTGATCTGCGACGAAGACGTTTCACTGTTTTTCGATTATTCGATATAGTGCTTATAAAAAGAATTATATTCTAATCTTTCTAGACGAATTTCATTATTCTCTTATTACTTAATAATCTCTCGTAGAGCTTATCTCACTTTAGAACGAAGTTTTACTTAATTCTAAGGTCTATAAGTCTCTAATTAAGACCTCGATTAGGCTCTTAATGCTTCTATTAAGCCTTAATATTCTCTTTGACCTTCAATTCTTTACGACTTATTTTCGTAATACGTACAGTCTTAGTAGCCTTAAATTCTTTATTATCTAATTATGCTAGCAATCGAGCTGACGTGAATAAGTTATCTAATTATACGATATAAGAATAATCCTTAGCAATATCTTATTGAGATAGCAAGTCGAGAACCACGGCCTAAGTTTAATTGAACTCTAGTTACTTAATCTAATAATCGCAAATATTCTAAGGTTCCTCGCTCTTATTTTGACTCTTAGTATAATACACTTAATCGAGAACGTAGCCCTAATTTGCTAGCACCCAAATCTTGAAGCCCTTTGATGTAGGTTTACTAGAAATATTAACGATTTCTTTGGCCCGGCCTATAAATCTCTGAATTATCTTATCTACAGTTAAGTGAATACCCGTCTTTTAGTGCTTCTTGAAAGCCTATCTTAGAATATCACTTAGTGATTTTAACTTCTCGAACGGAGTCTTTTACTAATCTAGTTGCTGGCCTAGATAAGACTTAGAAATATAAAAGAATCTATTAATTTGTTGTTATCTTTTAACGCTAATATGCTTTAGAACTTACTTATAAATAAGCTTCTTTAGGGGATCGATATTTTAAAACTCTTTAATACTTGACTCTATATGCAAACTTATTCAAATATTCACTCTCAAATAGGCTCGAAATTCTTTGATTGTGATTGAGAATCAGATACGTGAATTCGGAGTTTCAGGCTCAGGATTTAGAAAAGCGTATTCATTTGTATAGCGCACGAGTATTTCAATGGCCTGATCAGTGAAGAATAAATTAAATATCGCATAGGGATCATCTAAAGCAATAGTACTAGGTAGTTGACTATGATTATTGATCCATGGCTGCTTGATCTTCACTGGTGTGTACTTGGGCAACGACTAGGGCTTTAAGAGACGTTCTTTTGGGATCTCAGAAGGCTTAGGATTCTTTCTTACGTGATTTAAATTATTTGACGTCTTATTACGAGGCATAGTGTTGATTTATGTGGCTGTTATTTGATGTGGACGCGTTGTTTTTTTTTTGATGGTTGCGGGACGGAGAGTAGGGCTGAACCCCTATTTATTGCACCCTGCCAGCCGATGGGGTATCCCATCGCTGAGAAATACAATGACCTCCAAAATCAGCTCGGACGCATGTTCAAGCAGAAAGATGCCGATATCATTAGATCTAGGCGTATAATTGCATGCACAACAACAGCTGCGGCCAAGTACTCACAAGAGCTACAAGCGGCATCGCGAGATGTTGTTCTGGTCGAAGAGGCAGGCGAAATTCTTGAAAGCCATGTGATCACGGCACTCGGCCCACAGACTCAGCAACTGATACTAATCGGCGACCACAAGCAGTTGCGCCCCAAGGTCAATAACTACAAGTTGACTGTAGAGAAGGGTGAAGGTTACGATCTGAACCGATCCCTGTTTGAGAGACTGATTCTGAAGGGATATCCTCATCGGACACTCCACCAGCAGCACCGAATGCGTCCTGAAATCTCCAGTCTGATTCGCTCCTTGACTTATCCTGATTTGGTTGATGCGCCCAAGACCCATGGCCGCCCTGATATGCGTGGTCTTCAATCCAATGTGATCTTCATTTCCCACGAGCATCGCGAAGATGAGGCCAAGGAAACGGCTAATTGGAAGGACATGAGCTCCGTATCATCCAAGCAGAACCGATTCGAAGTCGACATGGTGCTCAGGTGTGTTCGCTATCTCGCACAACAAGGGTACGGAACCGAAAAGATTGTCGTCCTCACGCCTTATCTTGGGCAATTGCATCTCCTTCAGAATGTACTAAGCCAAGAGAATGATCCGGTGCTTAATGACCTTGATTCTTTCGACTTAGTTCGAGCGGGCCTCTTACCGGCGGCAAGTGCAAAGTTGAATCAACGGAAAATCAGTCTTTCGACAATTGGTAAGTCGTTCCTTTTGCATTTCCCTACTTCCAAACTTTTTAAAAACCCGCCCATTTTGGGGATACACTTTGCTTACCTTTACAATGTTTCAACAAATAGATAATTATCAGGGTGAAGAAAGTCAGGTGAGCCGGATCGACCCTATCGTTGCGTCCCAACGCTTACCGTTCCCTAATCAGATTGTAATTGCATCATTGACTAGGAGTAACGAGGCTGGCGATATCGGTTTCATGGCCGGTGGGTATAGTCTTCTGTTATGATACGGTTTGATCATCGACTAACTTGGCTTTCAGCCCCAGAACGTTTGAACGTTCTGCTTTCTCGAGCTCGAGACGGCCTCGTACTGCTCGGGAATCCACAGACCTTTCTTGAAGCTCGCAAAGGCAAAGAATTATGGAAACGGCTCTTTGACTTGCTTAAACAATGTGGCTACATCTACGATGGGCTTCCTGTGAAGTGTGAGCGGCATCCAAAACGGGCTACTATCTTACGTGCAATCGTCGACTTTGACATTGAATGTCCTGATGGAGGGTGTAAAGAACAGTGGTAAGCTAGATAAAGTCCATGATAAGTCCATGTTGTTGACGCAATCCATCTCAGTGGTACTATACTCAACTGCGGTGTCCACTTCTGCCCTCAGAAATGCCATCAGCTGTTTGACCACTCAAAGATGCAATGCGAGTACATTTTGCATGATCAGTGCCCTAAAGGTCACAAGAAGTCGTGGAAATGTCATAGACCTCCACCCAAAGCATGCACCAAATGCGCCGAAGACGCCAAAAGAGACCAGGATGAGAAGCAGAAGGCCTTGGAAATGCAAGAGAAGCGCGCTCGAAAGGATACAGAACATCGTGCCTATATGGCAAAACTGGATGCCATGTTAGACCTCGAAAGGCAGAGAGTGAAAGACGCTCAAACGTCTCATGAAAGAGGAGCAGCCATTCGACAGAAGGAGCAAGACATTGAGAAGGCTAAGGCGTTGGCTGACGAAATAGGTCGCCGATCGCCACAGCCTCCACCGCAACCTGCAAACACTAGTCCGGCCGACCGCAACGTAAAACCCTCCCGAGCCACGTCAAACCGATCAAATAGCGACAAGCCGGTTCGAGCGCCAGATCTAGCCAAGCCGAAGACCGATGAAGGGAGCGTTAGACGTGAGTCCCCTGCGAAAGAGGAATGGGAGGACCAGAAAAGGCTGGAGAACGCAACGAACGATGCGATCGATGCCGTAATGGATATGGTGGGCTTGGAGCAAGTCAAACTGCAAATCCTCAAGATCAAGGCCAAGATTGACACTAGCGTACGCCAAAATTCTGACATGAAGGAAGATCGCCTGAACGTGGCTTTCCTAGGAAATCCAGGCACAGGTATGTTAGGCCTTCAGCCTTAGCACGGATGTATCTCCTGATACCATAGCACATGATAGGAAAAACCACGGTTGCTCGTCTATATGCTAAGATATTGACATCGCTTGGGGCCCTGCCTGGTGAGGCCTTCGTGGAGACAACCGGATCGCGCCTTGCGAATGACGGCATAGCGGGTATTAAAAAGCATATCGAAGGGATCCATAACGCTGGCGGAGGTGCTCTTTTCTTAGATGAAGCCTATCAGCTTGCTGACCAACATAACTTCGGTGGCCGCCAGGTGCTGGATTTTCTGCTCGCGGAGATGGAAAATAACGTTGGTAAAATCGTCTTTATA
The DNA here is from genome assembly GCA_033085395.1 of Xanthoparmelia taractica. Classification (NCBI taxonomy): domain Eukaryota; kingdom Fungi; phylum Ascomycota; class Lecanoromycetes; order Lecanorales; family Parmeliaceae; genus Xanthoparmelia; species Xanthoparmelia taractica. Next base: position 7,129 of record JANQBS010000553.1, on the reverse strand, counting down.
CTGGCCGGCTACAACAAGGAGATGGAAAAGTTCTTTGAGCATAATCCAGGTCTCCCTAGTCGGGTCCCATACACCTTACAGTTCACGGACTATGAAGATAATGAGTTGCTGTGGATGCTACAGCAACGAATCGAGAAACGTTATCAGAGTAGAATGGCCATCGAAGGAGGTAAAGATGGACTTTACATGCGGATTGTGGTCCGACGGCTGGGTAGAGGTCGCCGCCGCCCCGGCTTTGGCAACGCTAGAGCGTTGCAGACGACGTATTCCAAGATTGCCGAACGTCAAGTCGATCGTCTGAAACACGAGCGCAAAGAGGGACTCTATCCAGATGACTTCCTGCTTACGAAAGAGGATCTAATTGGACCAGATCCGTCCCAAGCGATACTAAACAGTGTGGCGTGGGAGAAGCTACAAGAGCTCACGGGTCTTGCAACCGTCAAGGAGTCTGTCAAGGGCATCATTGACCGTATCAGCGTGAACTACGAAAGGGAATTGAAGGAGAAATCTCCCATCACAACATCGCTGAACCGTGTCTTCTTAGGAAACCCTGGGACGGGGAAGACGTCGGTAGCCAAGCTGTACGGGCAAATCCTTGCTGATCTGGCACTTCTCAGCAATGGAGAAGGTAAGAGGCTACATGGCATGGATATGATTTGAATACTGCTGACATTCCTCATCATAGTCGTCATCAAGAACCCTGCGGACTTCGTTGGTAGTGTCTTGGGCCAATCAGAGAGCAATACAAAAAACATATTGAGCACGACTGTTGGCAAAGTTTTGATTATTGACGAAGCTTATATGCTCTACTCAGGCAGTGGTGGAGCTGGGAACCAGACTGATATGTACAAGACTGCAGTAATCGATACGATCGTGGCCGAGGTTCAAAGTGTACCTGGAGAAGATAGATGTGTCCTGCTTCTCGGATACGAAGACGAGATGCGAACCATGTTTCAGAACGTTAATCCAGGCCTGTCGCGAAGGTCGGTATTTTCACTCGATGCATCCCGCGAAAGCTAACCAAGATCGTCAGGTTCGCCATTGAGTCTGCTTTCCGTTTCGAGGATTTCAACGATGAAGAGCTACTTGAGATTCTAGAGCTGAAGATGAAGCACCAAGATCTTGATGCAACACCTAAGGCAAAATCTGTGGCGATTGAGGTCTTAAGTAGGGGACGGAATCGACCCAATTTTGGGAATGCTGGAGAGGTGAGACTCTGTTTTGCTGCCAAAAGTCAAGAAGCGCTGCGTTGACAACCTCGTACTTCAGGTCGAAAATCTACTCGGTCTTGCAAAAGCTCGACATCAGGCAAGACAATCATCAAAGCCTGCTTCAAAACAATGTTTCGATGTCATTTTCGAGCCTCAGGACTTTGATCCCGATTTTCAAAGAGGCGAGCATGCCGCCACTAACCTACAAAAGCTGTTCGAGGATATTGTGGGCTGCGAAGAAGTCGTAGACAAGCTGGCTGGCTATCAGCAAATAGCTCAGAACATGAAAGCTCGAAACATACAATCTCGTGGCATGATCCCCACGAATTTTTTGTTCAAAGGGCCACCGGGTGAGTTTATAGAAATATCTGGCTCGACGGATTGCGGCTGAGTACGTCAACTATAGGAACAGGCAAGACTACCACTGCTCGGAAGATGGGTCAAGTTTTTTTTGACATGGGCTTCTTGAGCGCCGTTGAAGTGATTGAGTGCTCCGCCTCAGACCTCATCGGATCCTATGTGGGGCAGACAGGCCCAAAGACTCGTGCCCAGCTCGAAAAAGCGCTCGGCAAAGTCTTGTTCGTGGATGAAGCGTACCGCCTGGCAGAGGGCAATTTCGCCGCAGAGGCCATCAACGAACTCGTCGATCTACTCACAAAACCTGCATTCATGGATAAAATTGTTGTAATCCTTGCAGGTTACGACAATGACATCAACAACCTAGTATCCGTGAACCCAGGCCTAGCCAGCCGTTTCCCCGAACAGATCGTCTTTAGTAATATGAGCCCGGAGCATTGTCTGGAAGTGCTGAAGCGAAGCATCGAAGAACAAGACATTCAAAGCCCTCCCATAACAAATCCGGAAAGCAAACTTCACCGGGACTTGGTAGTACTCCTCAAGCAACTTGCATCCTTGCCGTCATGGGGCAATGCTAGAGACATTAAGACGTTGGCGAAGAACATGATAGGCTCGGTCTTTAGATCGCAATCATCGCCATCTGACGCCTTGGTCATCTCCGGGGACGAGATCTTGCGGCACACTAAAGCCATGTTCCAAGAAAGAAAAGACCGAAGCACCAACCTCCCGTCCGCCGTTAAAATTCCTTCAGAGCTTCCGTCGCAATTTCAAGGCCCCCAGCCACTCATGCCTACAGCAACCAATACCGCTCAGGCGAATGACATAGCCAAGCCGCCCCCCGAACCACTCGAAGCACTTCCTTCCCCACCTCAGGACGTGGCCGTCCAGCGCGATGACGGCGTTTCCGATGAAATCTGGGCGCAGCTACAAGCAGACGCCCGTGCCCAGAGCGCCCAAGTCAACATCTCGCCCGACACCATCCTCAACGGCAAATCCGCCCTCGACGCTGCAGTGGCTACAGAAAACGAAAAACTCGCCGCCATCAAACAACTTGAACAGGCCAGCGCGCAGGACGAAGAGGACGTTCAGCGACTGAAGCGCATGCGGGAGCATGCTCGGCTGGAAGAACGAGCGGCGGGTTCGGCGCGCACGAAGGCGATGGAGGAGTTGGAGAGGATGAGGTTGCAGGAGGTGAGGCAGAGGAGGGAGGAGCGGGTGCAGGAGAGGTTGAGGCAGATGGGCGTGTGCTGTGCGGGGTATCGGTGGGTTAAGCAGAGTGGTGGGTATAGGTGCGAGGGTGGTTCCCATTTTGTTGGGAATGGGCAGCTGGGGTTGGGATAAGGTAATTTGGTTGGTGGAGATGGGGAATTTGATGACAGCTTGAAGGACTTTATACTTCAAGCGGGGGGGGGGGCGGAAGTGGTTTTGATATATTACGACTTATACCATTTAATGAACAATTTTATAAAGTAGTTGGTGTCCTTATATTGAATGAAGACATACACTACGGATACAAGTACCTTATCTGCAAGCTGACACTTCCCTAGGGAATCCAAGGTACTCGTATACCCCCACCCTTATTCATGGGTTACAGCTCGGCCGGGGTAGAATTTAGTCCATCTGGGGTAGACTTTTGGCATATGCTCAGTACATCCGCTTGTACCCGGGATGAACTTTTGGCATATGCTGAGTACATCCGTTCTACCCCGGATGAGGTTTACGTATATGCCCAGCATATACACTCTATCTCTATGATATACCAAGTATGTCTTTAATTATTGAGATTAGGATAGGGGAGCCCCTCCGGCAGAAGCCCTCGAAGGGTCGCTCGAAGGCTGATTAGGCTAGGGTTTGGGTTAGAAGGGTCAGGGTTAGGTGATTTTATGTTCTACTGATATATACTAAGCATATGCTGTTTTTTTCTACCCCGGATGAAGTCTCTGTATATGCGGAACGTATCTGCTCTACCTCGGGTGAGTCGCATATACTTTGGATATGTGTCCCCCCCTTATTCACCCACCTTACTCTACCTTAACTACCGTACCCCCTGCCTAGCCGCAAGAAGAACCCTCCTTCCTTATCTTATATCTAGGCCATATCAGGGTGATGCAACACATGTTGCATCACGCCGGTGGATCGTGCATGCCCATGGATATGACGGATATTCATCGGGAGGATACTTCCTGGTGGTGTCGTCACGCCCATCTCATGGGCAAATGCCCATTAATAGAATATATCTTCCCATGGATGTGACGTCTTCTTGGTGGGAATAGTACTTAATTTCTACTACTTCTGCTACTGCTACTGCTATTACTCTACTTGCGACCTTTGTTCTTGCTAGTTATCTTATTATTATCGTCTATAATTAAGTCGTTCTCCTTACTAGCGACTCATCTACCTGTAGTATTACATTATTATCGCTTAGCCTCTTTAGCCTTCTACTCTTAATCGCGTATTCTATAATTTCGTTAAGTTCTTATAATTATTATTGAGATATTTAAATAGTTAGGCGTGTTATCTTGATTCATTTTATTATAATAGACAATAGAACACTTGGCCTCTGTCTTAACACACGCATATCGACGTGTAGAATATTAAGTCTTCTAATCTCGATAGTTGCAATGCACGAGAATCTTTTCGATAATACTCTCTTAGACTACATAGTAATAAAGAGTTACTAGATCGCTTAATAAAGAGTTTAAGATCTTAATATCGATATAGAAAGATAGAGAATTAAGCTTCGAAATAGAGTAGTTACGATTCAATATTCTATACTTGATCTGAATCTAATAGCTGTTATAGTTCTCTATAACGTTAATAATTTTTGAAACGTGATAGGTGTACACTCACTTTCTCTACATGTACACCCTCTATTTCCCTACATATACACCCCCTTAAATTGAGTTGCGCTAACTCGATTAGACAGTCCCCGCGATATACCGAAGTAGAATCGAGCGCCCATACACATTTGTCTTTCTTATTCAATAACCTTTCACATTATTAACTTAGTAACTATAACACTTCTATCACCGTTGAACGGTCTATTAGACGTTACTATTAATGGCCTCGTGCGCTAGGTCTAGGAACACGCTGGTTTGAAGGGCTATGCGGTTGTTAAATATCGATTCAAGTCTAATAAGAAGAATATTATACGTAAAGTCTAGCTACGCTACGATCGAGACGATAAAGTACGTGAAAGAGTAAATTAGAAGAGGATTTATAATATCTCTCGCTTAAACGAATACTTATTTAAGATCGTTATAAGACGTATTAATAATAATTAAATCCTTGAGATTGAAAATCCGTCTTGTAATTATTTAGCGACTCTATAAGTAACGTATTCTTCACTACGAAAGCTAGTCTTAACTTTAGAGATTAAGTAGTTAATCGTTACGTAGATAAAGAGTTATTCGATACCTACGCAGATTATTTTAAATCTACATCGCGAGGATAATAAAGAGAATTCTCTCTTTAAAGCACGGGATTACGGGTCGGAAAGGTGTGGTATATTTGATGGTATGGAACTAGTTTTTCGAATACCATACCGAAAGGTATAAGATATCTCATACTCCCATTAAGTTTTTAATAAATATATTACGTAATATTTTTTTATATTTTAAAAATACGTAAAAAGTTTAAGCGAACGCTAATATAATTATAAAATTCTATAAATAGATTAAAAAGATATAATTTTTTAAAAAAAGTTGAAAAAAAGTTGAAAACGACTATGTTTAATAGATACCACACCTTTCCAACCAGTACGTATAAAAGTTAAGTCTTAGTATACTTTAGTAGATAATAATTATTAAGAGCTATCAACGATAAATATAATATTTATTTATTTTATTTAATATTTAATAATTAAAATAATAATTAAAATTAATATCTTACGCTTTAAAAATAATTAAAGAAAGATATTAAGATAAAGCTAAATAGTAGATATCTTACTCGCGCGAACTTCTTCGAGTAATTTCGTTGTTAAATTATAGCTATAAGCGTTTTATTAACTATTATTAATAACTTAAAGATATTACGAATCTTTCGCTATCTTAACTCTCTTGTAAATATAAATTCTATATTTATAATTTAAAAATTAATTACTTTCTAAAGTTAAAGAGATTAAGTTAAGTCTATATACGAGTCTATTAAATAATAATATTAAGATATCTTTAGCCTTAAATAACTAATCGTCTAATAATTATTAATCGTATTTTACACTTCTTAACTTCTTTATTAATTATAATTAAAAATATTATAAAAAGCTTTTAAGATTTTAATATATCGAGAATAAATATATTAATACGAAGTTTATAAGTCTTATATAATTAATTCTTAAGAAGTATATACTTAAGGCGCGAATTATAACTTTAATAATCGATAATACGATTAATAATAATATACTCTTTCGTGATCTAATCGAGACTCTTATAAAGCGAGTTTAATAATTTATTTAATCTTAAAGAATAGAATATAAAGAATCTTAAATATATTTTCTATATAACGCATATTATTTAACTATTCTTATAAGAACTTCTTAATAAGATTCGCGTTAGTTTAATTAACGAGAACTGTTAAAAAAGCTAATATAATTCGAAGAAATAGAACGCTATTCAAAGATAAGAAAAAGATCTATTAATAACTTTAGCTAAGATATATAAATTTTATTTATTATTCTAATTATTACTAATATTTAATATATATAAATTCGTAAGACGAAGATCTATATTAATGCTAATAATCAGCGCAAGATATATTTCTTCGAGCTTTAATCTATACGACTTAATAATACCTATAACACAATTAATTAATATTATTTATCTATTAATAAGAAGCTATATTAACAAAAACGCGTATTTAAATTATTTTAGAATATTAAAGTTCGTTAAGACTTAATCTATTATATATTAATACGATCTTATTTACTTCGTAGCGATATTAATCGCTTTTTTAAGAAGAAATTAAACGATTTTCTTAGACTTAGCGCGAATAAATAATCGTAAGTCGAATATCTAATTAAATTAATTAAACTCTTTTATACTTTTACGAAGCTAATAAATAAAAATAAAAAATTAATAATTTATTATATATTCAATATTTATAATAGATTATTTAATTATATTAAGAAGAAGATTCGAAAGCTAAGACGTAAGTGAGTTTCGTGAAAAATCGAACTTCGCGAGACTTTAAAGACGACTCATGAAAAGTTAATTATCTACTATAACGAGACTTAATTAAGGATAAAATATCTTTATAAATAAATAATACTTTTACGTTTAAATTATAAAAATATAACACTAAAAGAATCGAATTAAAAAGTTAAGTCTAATTAAATATTCTAAATAGAGATATATTAAAATACGCTTAAATAAACGTATCGAAATTATTAATATCTTAATATTAATAATTAGATATAGAGAGCTAAACGAGTAAAAAGTCGCGTAGAGTTACTTAATAATATTATTAATAAGATCGAAAAGACGATAAAAGTATCGAATAATAATTAATTTTAATAATATAAAAGAGAAGATTAATATTCTATTTATTATTCTAGTTATAACTTA
>JANQBS010000552.1:0-14593 GCA_033085395.1 Xanthoparmelia taractica | reverse complement strand
TTCGCCCTAACTTATATATTAATCTAGAATTTTCTTATCTTATTCGCCACCTAATATAAGAAATAATCTATATTATAGAATATCTCTACATATATTAGAAATTTCTTAGATTATTTCATGATATTAGTAATTTCTTATTTCATATCTTTATAAGTAATCTAATATAACCCCCCCATGATACCCTCCCATGATATGATATAATACGATATAATATGGGATATTCCATCAAATATATCAGACCTTTCCGGCCCGTAATCTTATTGTCGTTATTTCACGATAGGTATTCGACGTTTACCTTCATCGCAGCTACTCTACACTTATCTTCACCGCAGCTATTCGACGCTCTTATCGTCGCTACCCGGCATTCGACTGTAGAGAAGTATTTTTACTATATAGCGCTATTCGAGTGAGAGTATCGAAATAACCAAGTTCGTTTTCACTCTATCTACCCGAATCTCGTCTAGCATTGTCTTAACATTATTATATCTAGTCTTATAGATCTATGTAGCAAGATAATTAAGTGTTTTACTACCTATCTTTTTAATAAAAATAGAGAGAAAAGATCTTTTTAACTACTAAGCTAATTAGATAAAAATTAATAAAGTAATAAATATTACTTTAAAGCTATATATATATAATAATTAAAGATTACTTATATAAGGGATTATAAATATAAAACTATTAATATTTCTATAAGCTATCGTAGTAGATTATAAATAAGAGACTTTCGTATATATCTAGAAATTCTTATATCGATTCGAATTAGATACTTTATAGAAATTATAAAAACTAATAATAATATTTAACTCGAATAATATATAAAAATTATAATAATCTTAAGTTTTCTAATATATATAAATTATAATTAACTCGAATATTATTAAGAATTTATATAATTTATAAAACGTAGTCGACTCGAATAATAATTATCTAGATTTATTAATAATAAAGTCTATAAAATTTAATTACTAAACTTGCGAAAAGAATTAGATATAGATAAGAAATACTAAATATACTAAATCGTGCTAATCCTGCGAATCCCACAAAATTCGTGCGAAAATAAAATTTTTAGATTTGTAGATAAGAGAAGTTTAATATAAACTTAAACGCGATCTTAAATCGATATCTTAGCGTTAAATTAAACTAAGACTTAAGTCTATAAAAGACGATAAGACGATTTACTAACGCTATTAAATTAATAAACTCTTAATCTTTTATTTAAATTAATAAGTATTAATAAGTATTAATAAGTATTTTAAAAAAGCTATAAAGATAATCTTTAATTCTATCTAGACTTCTTAGATTTAATTACTATTAGCGAATATCGAGATAAAAAAATAAGCTATAATAAATATATCGATACTTTAGATTTTATAGTATAATATAAAATATAAGATAGAAATAATAATAACTCTATTAATAGATTAAGTAGTATAAAGTATTAATATACTAGTTATTCAAAAGTCGAGCTATAATTTATATAACAAATTTTTCTTTAATCTTAGCTTAAGCTCTTTTTGTCTCGCGTATAAAACTAAGATAAATATAAGAACTTACTTTTATATTAAAAAGAGACTCGATTCGAATAGCTAGGAAATAAGCTATCGATTAAAAAATATTAGCACGTTAACTCTTTAGTCTAAAAAGATAAAGAGAATATTAGAACTAGATCTTATATATATTTATAATATATATAATTTAGCTCGTTATTAATAATAGAGTAAAACTCTTCTAGTCTCGCTCTAATAATAAAGACGCTTAATTACTCTAAAAAACATATTCTTCTCGAAGACATTAATCTTTATTATTCTAATTAAAATAATTTTAAATAGATACTTATATTATTATAAAATCGATAAACTTATACTCGCGACCCTAAATAGAGATATAGAGCTTATATTATTTAATAAAGTAATAATATAAAGAGCGAGAGAAATAGAGAGTATTATTAATTCAATCTTTATTATTCTCGAAATTAAGAAAGTTCTCTTAATATATTAAATTCGTTTAAATTTATAATATAGCTCTAATTATTTATTTATTTATTTATTTATCTATACGAGATTAGAGCTAATAACTAAAGAGTTAATATGAATATAAAGAAGAGTATAAAAGATAGCGAAGATTAAGAATTTTAAATATGAAGTATAAATACTTAATTCGACTCTACTATTAATTATTTTAATAATTAAGAATTAAATTAAGAATTATTTAAAATCTTTAATTTAATAATTTTATAAGATAATAAAGCTTATAATTTTATAAATTAAATTCTTCTAAAATAGAAAATATAATAAGATTATAAGAAATACTAAAGTTTTAATTAAATAATATTAAAAAAGTCGAAATTAATACTTTATAAATAAGTAACGAGTAGTAATTAAGAGACGCGATAAAACTCTTAATAAAACTAAGATTCTTTACTTTCGTAAAGATATCTATAAAGCTATATAATCGTCTAAAGAGATCTAAAGTCTAATAAAGTAAGTCTATATTAATAATATAAATTTATATTTATTATTTAAGATTATATTATTAAAGTAATTAATTAAGAATTAGACCGTGTACGGGTCGGAAAGGTGTGGTATATTTGGTGGTATGGGACTAGTTTTTCGAATATCATACCGAAAGGTATGGGATATCCCATACTCCCATTGGGTTTTTAATAAATATATTACATAATATTTTTTTATATTCTAAAAATACGTAAAAAGCTTAAGCGAACGCTTATGTAATTATAAAATTCTATAAATAGATTAAAAAGATATAATTTTTTAAAAAAAGTTAAAAAAAAGTTGAAAACGACTATGTTCAACAGATACCATACCTTTTCGACCCGTAATTAGACGTCTACGTTTTAAAGGAAATATTTTAATTTTAAGAAATATCTTTCTTTTTCTCTCTTTTCAAATTAATCTAGACGATATATAGGATACTATATACTCTACTTCTATTATAATAAATATTTATATTATAAAGAAGAAGATTCGAAAGACTATTTTTTAATTAAAATTTAATAAAGTCTTAGAAATTCATAAAATATTTAATTAATATCTACTTTAAATAGCGAGAGTATTAATACCGAAAATTATATATCTTTTTGAAGTATATCTAAGAATTAATAATTATTTAAAAAAGTTTAAGAAGATTAATATTATTATTTTTTTAAATTAAAGAAGAATAATTACTCGAAGTCTAAATTATATAAATTAATCACGCTTTTAAGCACGCTAAATAAGATATTCGAAATAATAATAGCTATAAGACTTGATATCTACGCTAAAACGAATCTTTTATTATCGTCGAAGTAAATACAAGCTTAACGAAAGAGATTTACTAAGATAGCACTCGAAACTATTATTAATATAGTTTATATCGTTTAAGATTTTAAAAAGAATAATATAATTAGTCTTCTATTATTGAATATCGTTAAGACTTTTAATAATATATCGTATTAAAGATTAATATATAATCTTCGAGTTAAAAGCGATTTAAAACTTATTATTAATTAAATATAAAGCTTTCTTACGAAGCGAGTAATCTTTATTATTCTTAATAATAAAACTAGTTCTATAAAGCTCGCTAAAATAAAGATTTCTTAAAGATTATCTATATTCTTAATTCTCTTTTTATTCTTTAATACTTCGCTAATTAAGAAATACTTTAAAGCTAAACTAAAACTTTAAATAAAAGATTTTATAGATAATATTTATCTTTTTATATATAGAAAATTTATAAAGATTAACTACTTCGTTCTAAAAAAGATATATAAGATCTACTTAAAATAAGCGATAATATACGACGCTATCTTTATATCGAAGAAGTATAAACTATTATATTTAACTCGCTATTTAAGATAATTAATATAATTATCGCGATAGATTTAAGAGAGATTATTATAAAGTCTAAGATTAATATTCGAGTTCTAGAGCTATATCTCGATAATAAACTTCGCTAAGAATTATATATTAAGAAGATATAATTTAATCTAATTATATAATATCTCGTATTAAGTAAGAATACGAACTTTACGTAGAGAGCTACTATTAAATATTGAAAAGTTAAATAAAAGATAATTAATTTCTTTTAACGAAAACTACTATCTAAATACTACTTGCTTCGTTCTTAGCGATAGTCTTGATAATTCTTGATAGATAGTCACGACCTAGTTAAATACTATCCGTAATTGGTAGATAGTCACGGCCGAGGTCAGGTACTAGTCCGATACTAGTATTAGGCAGATACTATTCGTAATAACTTGCCGAGGAACGAGAAAAAGCTCAGCGTCCTCGCTGATCTTAGCGAGGCCCCTTTAGATCTACGTTAAACTTGGCTATATTCCTTTCTAATATAAACTAAATCTTATATTTCGCTTCTTATCTTAATATAATCTTAATATCTTCTAAAGTTCGCGATATATCTTATAAGACGCCGACTTTATAATTTAAGTAATAACGTATAACTCGAGAATTAATACGATTATTAGATAGTAGTTTAGTTATTACTCGAGATTTAAGATATTTAAACTTAAATACGCCTAATAATAGCGTAATAGATATAAGTATTAATAATATAGAGACTAATCGTTTTAAAGATAAGGAAATAGATAAATCGATATTAGAGATGCTATTATCGCTATTATAATTTATATTATAATCGCTAGAATTTAACGAGTTGAATAATTAATAATTCTTATCGAATTTCTCGATATTATTAAACTCGATATTCTTCTTTTTCTATAGTTTAACGCGATTATTATTTCTGGAGATCTTTTATTTCTAAAAGTTATTATTATTATTAAAAAGTCGCTTTATTAAAGTCGAGAGATATAAACGTAGCTTTAACGAAACGTTATTATTCTTCTATAGAATAAGCTTGATATTCGTTAATAGTATAATAATAAATTAAAAAGCTTTAATATATCTTTTCTTATTCTTCTTAATTAGACTCTCGACTCGTATTAGACTTATAAACTAAAAAATTAATTTAATTATACGCTATCGCTTCTTTATAAATTATTTCGTAATTTAGCGTAAATTCTTTACGTATATTATAAGAAAGATAATTATATTTTTTACTCTAAATAGATTCTCGATTACTATTTTAAAACTATTTTATATCGTACTTAATTAGTTTTTAATCTCGTCGAGCTCTATTTATATAATAAATAATTACGCTTAAAGCGCTTTTATTTATAATAATTTAGTCTTTATAATAGATTAAAACAATTATTATTATAACGAATTAAGCTCTTTTAGACTGGGAAAGATAAAATTATCGGCGATATTATCTTTTTAGCTAATTATAAGATTATTTATATATAAAATCGAACTTAATTTAACGAAGAAGAAAATATAACTTTCTTCGAAGAAGATAGCGAATTTATCTATTTAAGAGATTCGCGCTCTCTTATTAAAGAGTGTCTCGCTTAAATATCGAGATCTAAATAGAGAGTATCTTATATTATATAAACGTCGGGCGTTAAGTAAGATATCGATAGAAATCGACTCGATCTCTATATCGAATTAATAAAGCTAACGCTTTAAAATAGTGGTAGTTTTATTTAATATCTATATAGTTACTAATTGTAAGATAGTATCTATTCTCTTAATCTTAAGTATATCGTATATAATCTAAGCTCTTTTCGCTATAACGTTAAAGTTATATTTTAAGATCTAATTTTCGCATAGTAAATTCGATCTTAGCTCGTGATTTTTATGTTTATAAGTCTTAATATTCGCTAGAATTAAAGAAAATTCTTTTATTATTTCTTCGTCTTTATATATTTAATAGACTTTAAAGATTATTTAATATAATAATAGATTATTCTCGCTTCTTATCTTTTCTATCTAATGCTTATTAATATAATTAATATATAAGTTTTTAATAAAGAATATAGTAGAGTATAATTTCGCTCTTTTCGCGCCGCTTATTTTCGAGCTTATAATTTTAGCTATTTACGTATTATTTAAATTTATTCTCTTTAAAAAGTAGAGCGATTTATAATCTTTAAATAGTTTTATAGTAATAACGAGCTTATTTTAATAATATTATTCGTTTTAAAGTAATTCTCGTCTTTAATATCTATTAGATATAAATTCTATTTCGAGAGATACGATAATAATAGACTATCTACTAATTCTTTCATATAGATTATTTATATATTATTTATTATCTTTATTTCTAGAATTAATGAACGTAAAAGATATATCGAAGTATTCTTAATTAAAGTATAATTGTAACGTTTAGTAGATTAAATATAACGATATTTCGCGTCGAATTAGCGTGAATAACTTAAAGAAAGTAATTATTAATTAATAAAGAAACGAGTTATAAGTAATAAAATAGATTATAAGAAGCGTATATAATCTTATAAGAAGTTAGATAAATATAAAAAATAATAAGTTATAAGAAGCGAGATACTTGATAAGAATTAAGATAAGTTATAATTTTTAAGTTACAAGAAGTAAGATAAGTGTAAGAAATATATAAGTTATAAGTTACGAGATATATATAACGTGTGAGTGAATTTTATTAATAAATTTAAGTAATAATATTAAATTAAAGCTATTATAAAGTAATTTTTTTAATAATAATAAAACTACTTTATATCTCGCTTTCTTTTCCGTTTAGCTTAATAACGCTACTAGCTAATTTAGCTTAGTCTAATATTACGGCGAAGCGACGCTATCGTAGAAGTCGCGAATATATTAGACTCTAATTCGAGCTCGATTAATTCTTATATTATAATTCTTTGAGATCTTTCTCATCTTCGTTCGATTAATAAAATAACGAGATTCTTTTAAATAATTATATCTATTAATACGCGACGTTAATAAGTATACTATAGTCTCGCGATATTAAGAATATTTATCTTAAATTTCTCGATCTTTCTTAGAGCGTCGTAAAGATTATTAATAAAGTATTATACATTATATTATTCTTCTTAATCGCTTTATTTTATTAAATAATATATCTTTTTTAAACTATTTTTTTATCGAGTAATTTATTAATAATATATTTATTAGCTTTCTTCTATTCTTTTATTAAGATAAGTAATAGCTTATAATTATATAAATTCTATTAAATAGATCTTTTTTATTCGAATAGAACTTTAATTATATTATTAATATAACGAGATATATTTTTATAATTGATAATAGCTTTAGCTTATATACGAGACGACTTATTTAACGCTTAATAATAAATAATTTAATACGTTAAATCGATAGCTTTTTATTTAATAGCTCGAGTATAGAATAATTATTATTTAATCGTAGATAGATCTTTTTTTCTAACGTAATATCAATATAACGCGTATTATAATAATATTAAATTATTACGTTAATTTAAGCGATAAACTTCTTAATTTTTTCTTATCTTATTACTCGAAGCTAAGAGAAGTTCTTCGAAGAAAGATCGCCTAATAATTCTAGAGCGTTATAGATACGAAATTCGTATCTAATCTCGTTTAATATCGCGTCGATAAAAGTATTACGTGAATTATTTAAAGTAATTTATATATAAGATAGAACATTAATAAAGTTCTCGTTTAGGTTTGCGATTAAGTAATAGCGTAGAGCGATCTTTATCGTTTAATTAATTTATTTTAATTATTCGTCTATTTAAGAATAATATATTATAGAAATTAATATTTTAATATTTAATTTAAATAAATAATATCTTTTAGAAGTTTAATATAAACTCGATATTTCTATCGAAGATAATCGCTTAAGATATTTCTCAATTGTGCTTTATTATAGAAGTAAGAAAGATATCGACTCACTCTATAGTGCTCTAAGTATTCTTTTCGAGCATAACTAATAGCTTTTTATTAAACTTATATATAATAATAAGAATAGCGCTATAGACGTCTCTTCGTGTGGGCGATAAAGCGATAATAAAGTTTATTTTTATTATATGAAAAAATATCGATAAAGAAATAATTAGACGTAGCGATTTATATAGCGAATATCTCTTCGTTTAATTAACTTAATATTTCGAGTAATAATAGATATAATTCTATAGTCGTTAAGATAGCTTTTATAGATAT
This sequence comes from Xanthoparmelia taractica, assembly GCA_033085395.1. Classification (NCBI taxonomy): domain Eukaryota; kingdom Fungi; phylum Ascomycota; class Lecanoromycetes; order Lecanorales; family Parmeliaceae; genus Xanthoparmelia; species Xanthoparmelia taractica. The sequence goes on along the minus strand of JANQBS010000552.1, from coordinate 6,540 downwards.
AAAGAGCTCGCGATGCGATTATATATACGATAAAATTTACTATAACTATAATAATTATATATTAATTTAAAGACTTTCTTATAAAGAGTCTTAGATATATATAATCGTTTTTTATCGTTAATTTCGTTCGTAAAATAAATAAGCTCGTTGCGAAGTTTAGATTATAATTCTTTTAATTGCTACTTTATATCTTATTCTTTAATAAATCAAGCGAATTCTAAGATCTTAAGAATCCTTACTTAGCGCTTATTGTTAACGTAGCTTCGCTTTAGTCTAGACTTAAAATCGTTCGATATCTTAATTAAGATTATATAATATATTATCTCGAAGTTATCGAATACTAGGCTATTTAATATATTATCTATTTAAAATATTTTTATATTCTTTATCTTTAATTAAGAGAGAGCGTTAAAAATAGTATAAAGCTTTTTAAGCTTATATTATACGTCGAGACTAAATTAAGATAAGTATATAGAAGCTCTTATTAGTCGTAAGTTGAGTTTATCGATATTAATAAAAGTTATCTTAATCTATTTAACTATAAAGATCGTCGCCGAAAAATTTATTGAAAAGCTTGCTTTCTCTCTATTCAATTTTTTAGAAATATAGTATCAAGATTTAATTAGGGAAATCTTATTTATTTCGGAAAGTAACTAAGTTTCTTAACTACGAATATTAAATTTTTGTTAATAATATTAATATTCTCTTTATCTTTCTCTATTTCTTCTTTAATAAAATTATATCTCAATTAATTCTTAACTTTAATCTCGTCTTATCTATAGTTAAACGTGTTATAATTCGTTATTAAAAGAATCGTGTCTAGCAAGATAACGAGCGTATCGTCTAATTACGCTCTTAAAATTAGCTACGATCTTTAAAAAAAGACGCGTTAACGTCGAAATCTATATGATATTACTCTATAATATAAACGATAGCATATAAGATCTTATAGATCTTCTTAATATACACTCGAGAGTCTTAATATATTATATATCTCATTACTTTCTGGCTCGGCATATCGATAGGCTAGCAGCTCTATCTTTCGCGTTCAAGATTCTACGTAACGTTCTACTTTCGATATTTATAATACGCGTCCCTCTATTCTTATATAGTTCTACGATAAATATTTAAGTTATAATTTATTTAAGAATCGTACGAAGTTAGATAACAATAAGACTGCGCTGCGACGAGATTTAGATTATGCTAAAGAAGCTCGAATTCGTATAAAGCGAGAGGTTATTAATAATCTATGCGACGATTATATTATTATCGTACGTACTAATAAAGAGAAGAAACGATATAATAATATATATTCATAAATCTTAGATGCTCTAGATAATATATATTATTAAGTTTAAAATAATTCTCGAAAGACTTTTTTACATAGACTTGTCAATGCCTTATATTCTAATATGCATATCTACTCTGCGCTACCTATAGCTATTCGCTACGGCGATCTTATTATTATTAAGAAGTTGATCTATACTAAGATTTCTAAGCGTTATAAGACGTTTATTAATTATAAGTATTATTAAAGTAATAAAGATAATACGAGAAATTAGAATATTAAGAATAAGAATAAGAATAAGAATAAGGATAAGGATAATATAGTAGAGAATACTAAGAATCAATCATATTCTCTACTATAGCTATGCTGAAGAATATTGATCCACTCCGTGTTTTCCCCACATCCTTAACTAGCTTTCCACTCTTGGGTAGCCCGCGCCCTCAGCACATATTATATACTATTACTCGGAGTTTACCCGACGTCGCGTCGGCGTGCTTAGTTACGATAAGATATTTAATTCTTCGCATTATTTACACTAATTCTACTATTTTTAGTTCTATAGACTAGTAGCGAGACTCGAAAAGAATTAATACTTTATTTTTAAATATATTTCTAGATCTTTTAAGATAATAAAGAAATTAAGCTTAATAATAACTATAAGTTTCTCTTTCGCGATAATTAACTTTAAAATATTTATCTTTTACTCTAATAGCGCTATTAACGAATATTTTTTGCCCCATTCTCTTAGTTATATAACGTCGACTCACTCGTTTAATCTATCTTTTCTTCTTTATATAGCTTATTAAACTTCTTATTTATAAGCTATCTATCTTTTTATATTATCGAGTAAATCTTCGTAAACTCTAATTTAACGTTAAATAGCGTCTTAATCGATATTTATTTCTTCTTTAATATATTTATTACTTTATTGAAATCGCGAAATATCGACGAATAAGATTTAATTATCTTCTAAATAGTATTCGCTTAATAAAGTACTTAATCTAATTAATAAATAATAATATTATTAATTATAATATACTTAATTAATAAGAATATGAACGCTTTTATTGCTTCTACTATAGCAAGAAAAATCGTAATAACGATTCTTTTTTAAGGCAATTATACAATTAACGTTATCTTAGATAAAGTAATTAGAAAATATTCTTCTTCTTCGTATTCGAGAATCTTTTTTAACTTTATTTATCGAGAAATAATAATTACAAATATTAACGTATTTTAAACTTATATTATAAATATCTCGACGTTAATTATATAAATAATTACTTTGCTCTTAATATTGAGATTTATTAATAAGATTCGTAATTTAAATAAATAATCGCGATTCTTAAATAAAGCTCTTCTAAATTTAATAAATATATTTATAATCTTAAATAACTTTATAATAATTCGCTTAATAGCTTATATTATTTATTTCTATCGCTTTTCTAAGAACTTAACTATTAAAGAATACGATATATTCTTATTTAGTCGAAGGCGCTTCGCTAATAGATTTATTATTACTTTTTTTAAATCGAGAATATTTATATTAATTAATATTTTAATATTTAATTTTTTAATTAAGTAAATATTTTAATTAATCTTAATTATAATAGACGTTTCTATCGCCTCTTCTTTTAGAAAGATATTAGTCTTTATATACTCGAAGTTAATATATTTAGCGCTTTTAATCTTACGTATAATAATAGACTTTTAAATACGAAGAATCTCTATAATTAAATACTTAAAGAGATATTATACTTTATTTAATATAGATATAATATAATAAATAATAATCTCTACGTCGATAAAGTTCGATTTCTTCTTAACGATCACACGTATTATAACGTACTTTTAAGAACGAAATTTATATTCCTCTTCGATAATAGCGAATAATTACGTAATTATAATCGAACGCTTTTATAGATTATTAGCGCTACGCGGCGCTATTTAAAATATCGTTAACTTTTTTTATTTATTGCGATAAGTATATATATATTAATAAAGCTTATTATTAAAATAGTAAATGGCTTTATAACGACGATAGATAAACTTTTTTTTATATAATAAAGTAAGCGTCGATATAATCTTCTTAATATTTCTCGAATAATTACTCGTAGCTATTTAATTAATAAAGCGACTTCTTCTTATCTTTAAAAAGACTATTTAAAGTCGAATTATCGATCTCGAGAGTATTTATTTTATTTTTTTCATTCTCGTCTCTAAAGTAGATAAGCTAAGAACACGCTAGATACTAATTCTAATAAGATTAAAACGATCGATTATTTTAATTATTATAGATAGATCGATATAACTATCGATAGAGTTAAGATTATGATTATTACTATATCTAAGACGAACCTGACGTGTTTACGAGCCCTATCGCTATTTATAAATAGAACTATTAAGACGATAGTTCGTTTTGAGATTAACGAGTAGAGTAAGTATCTCGCGACGAATAAGAATTTTAAAAGATATAAAATAGAGGCTAATATAATCGAGTATAATAAGATTATTAATATTTATAGTCTCTATAATATAATTACTAATTAGAGTTATTATTAGACTTATTCTCGTAGAATCGAGATTACTATTGCTAATTACGATAGATCTTTTACTAGACCTTCTTCTTTTCTTTAATTTTTTTTAAGAATTTATTTAACGTGATCTACTTCATAAACTAGCTAATATCTCGCTTTAATAATAAATCAAGATTATATTAAATTTATATTAATTATTAAAAAAAGGAGTTAAAATTAACGTTTTTATATAATTAATTATAACTTAAATATAACTAGATAATTCTCTATCGAAGCGAATATCGATAATATTAAAGCGTTTATTAATTAGCGAGATAAGAGCGATAAAATAATTTAATTTAAAGCGTTTCTATAATATTAAGACTTACTATTTATTTATTTATCGTAATATTAGTCTCTTAAGTTTATTAAGCTCTCTCGTATATTAAATAAGAATAATATTACAAAGATAGATATTTAAGTTAATACGTATTAACTTCTTCTTCTTCGTTAGAATTATATTCTTTACTTATTTTATAAAGAGATATATATTGCGATAATATATATTCTTATTTTCTCTAATTATAAAATTAATATTTATTAATAAGACTAGATATAGATTAAAGAAGTTAACTTCTTTTAATCGCTATTATAACGTAGTATTATTATCGCTATTAGACGAATCTTAAGAATCTTATAGATCTATTTATCCGACTAATTTAATAGGATTAATAATAAGAATATTAAATATTTAGCGGAGTTCCGCTCGCTGGATCTCTATAAAGTTAATATTAATTATATTAACTTACTTTAGTAAGTTTATAAGATTACAATAGATAGTCTTTTTCGCTAAAGTATTAAATATCGTAAATAATAAATTAGAAAGTAAAGAATATTTTAAGGAGTTAAATAGTATAATAATAAATAAAAGCTATAACGAATCTATAGTAGAAGAGATATTCGAAGAAGTCGAGGCTAACGATAAGATTGGCGTATAATTAGTAGAGAGTGATAGTGCGAGTGTACGTAACTAGCGAATAACTTCTTTAAATCGTAATATCGATCGTCTAAAGCTTAACTTATAAATTATTTACGATAAGAGATATTTTAGCTCGTCGAGAGAGATCGATCGATCTCAACGATCTTTTAGAATATTAATATCGATACTTAATTAACGACTTCGAATTTCTTCGTCTATTTAAGATATTATCGAATTAAATATTCGATAATTTCTCTTATTTATTATTCGAGAATAATAAAATACTTATAACTCGTTTAATTAAACTTCTTAAATTATAGAAATAATCGACTTTAGAAAGATAATAACGTTCTTAACTTATAAAGCGTATCTAATAATATTTATTAGAATAATTACGAGAGCTTTTTCTACTCTCTTAAGATACGTAGCACGAATATTTAAGAAAAAATAAAATACGTATCGCTAAAAAAGTAATAGATAGCAAATAGCTATTAAGTATAGAATTAATACCTAGCAAGTAATTCGTGATATTCGCTGTAGTAGAACGAAATTAGCGCGTTACTATTATTTATTAGATATTGAAAAATTAAATAAAAGATAATTAATTTCTTCTAACGAAAACTATTATCTAAATACTACTTGCTTCGTTCTTAGTAGATAGTCTTAATAGTTCTTAATAGATAGTTACGACCTAATTAGATATTATTCGTAATTGATAGATAGTCACGACCGAGACTAGGTACTAGTTCGATACTAGCATTAGGTAGATACTATCCGTAATAGCTACATTAAATAGGATATGTTAAGTATATAGCGTAGTAATATAATTAGTAATAACGTACGTAGTAATTTTATAATATCTTCCAAGTTATAAGAATTACGTTAAAACTATATAAAATAATTAAGAGTAATTTAAAATATCTATCTTAAATAGATTATTAATATTAAAGTATTTAAAATAGAGACGAATATTTCTTCGCTATAAGTTACTCTAAACTAAGTAGTTCTTTAAAATTAAGCTCTTTAAGAAATTCACTCGATAATAAAAAAAGATAACGCGTATATTCGAAAAAGACTATATTTAAAAAGAGATGAAATAAATAATTTTTAAAATCTCGATTAAAAAGAAAGAATAATAGACGTTAAGATCTTTAAAACTCGATAGTTAAAATAGTACCTTAAGATTAAATTAAGAGTAATATACGCGAAAGCTAAAAAAGACTATTAGAGTCTAAAGAGATATAATTTAAAATAAGATATAATTTCGCTATTAGGCGATTATCTTAAAAGTACTAAGAATCTCGATTTAGAAAGATAATCTATAATTTAATAAACGAGCTTTTTATATAAATCTTACTAAGATTAAAAGCTTAGCTCTTATATAATTACGAATAAAAAAGATTAAGCTAGAAATATTTCTATACTTATATAAAGTTTTAAATATTTAAATAATTAGCTATTTATACGACTAAAGAAAGTAAGATATTAAGTATATCTTTATATTTTATTTTATATTTTAGAATCGACGATAGAGATTAATTAAAGCGATGAAAATAAATAATCTATATAAGATACTTTTTATCTCTAAGAAAGCTAAGGTCGCTACTAAGTAACTAATATAAATAGATCTCTTAGAATTATACTCGCTAACGAGCGAGTAGCTCTATGAAAAATAGAGTTTATTATAATTACGGGTCGGAAAGGTGTGGTATATTTGATGGTATGGGACCAGTTTTTCGAATACCATATCGAAAGGT